>JAVSBS010003264.1:23208-38495 GCA_033124195.1 Coracias cyanogaster
CTTCTCTTCTCTTCTCTTCTCTTCTCTTCTCTTCTCTTCTCTTCTCTTCTCTTCTCTTCTCTTCTCTTCTCTTTTCTTCTCTTCTCTTCTCTTCTCTTCTCTTCTCTTTCCTCTTTTCCACTCTTCTCCTTTTCCTTTCTTTTTTTGCCTTCTGGGAAGTTGCCAGTAATTTCCAGCATTTGGTCTGACAACTGTTCTACTGTAAATATTTAGAAGAATCCATCAGAGATTAAACAAAGTGCAAGTAACTGCTCCTAAGTGATAGCTCTTATTAATGTTTGCAGCAATAGGCACTTTACAAATGTATATGAACATCCTACCTCTAGGCTGCTTGTAGGAAAAGGCAAGATAGAAGGCATCAGCCAGAACACAGTGTAATTTGAGCATCAGCGTGTTATCATTATAAATAATCAGTGCAGAGACAGCATTCTGTAATGTGTGCACCATGCTTGCAAATCTTCTAGACAGCAAAGGGTAGAGAGCGTTATTCTGACCAATCTATTTTAAATTATCTGTATCTGCCTGAAAAAGTACTCAGAGCCCCAGTTTGGATGTCTTTGCCTTTCTCTGGTCTGCCCCAAAAACAGTTTTAAAAAACAAACTAAAAACCCCAAGCCCTATCTCACCCTCAAACGTATCATGTGTTACAGGGGAAAAGGCAAGCACCACTCTGGTGGTATTTATAACTTTTATTACATTCTAAAATGATCCTGACAATATAGTGTCTTAAATGTTCATTTTGCAGTGTGATATTAGTAGCAGAGAAGGGATGAACACTAATAGTGTTCTGGGACTGCCGATGAGATACCTAAGAAGTAATGCTGATGGAAATCACTTTTCAGTGGACTCAATTTTGAGGATAATAAAGCTGAGATGAATGAAGATGTACAAATGTATCTACACACTAGCCAATTTCTTTGCTGAAAAATCATGTGGTATTCTAGGAACACAGTGAACAGTAGGTATACATCTATGCATGTGCATACCATAGTAGAATTTTCTATCTCAGCAAAGATTGGTGATACAAATTTTTTTTCATTTTACTTAAATTATTTATTGTCAGTTTGCAGTGGCTAGAGTATGCTGGTTCCATTAAAGAAGGGAGTAAAAATTGATCACAAGTCTTGGCTCCAGTGTCCACCTTGCACTGGTTAGGTTCCGGAAGCAAAAAGGCCTGGGGCTTATCCAGGCCACTCATGATGCTTTCCTATGGTGGTAGTGTCTGGTAGTCAGCAATCATGCACATAAGGCAGGCTTCTGAGCATCATACATAATTTTGAAAGCTGGCATCCTCCTTCTCCTTTCCTGTCCCCCTACCTTAAAGAAAATGTCTGGACAGTCTCTAGGAGTCATCTGTGTTTATTCTTTCATTTCAGTTTGACAGGCACATCTGACTTTTCAAACTTAGATCACCATTTTCTGTATGTGAGTTCAGAACTTTACTGAAGAAATAAATAAAAGCAAGCTGAACAACTGGGAGACATGGGTATGAGCTGCTGAGCAGGAATATGCTGACTTGTTGCATACTCCCATTCACTGATCATGGTGGCTTATGGAGTTGTTGGCTTCAGTGTCACGGCAAGGAAGAAGGATGAAAGTTGTTAAGGTAAAGTTTGGTGCTGCAGGTTTCCCAGAGAAAGAAAAGGGGAAGACACAATGTTTGTGATCCCCTGAAGCAGGCCTCAGCAAGTTAAACATAAAGGCAGGTGGCAAAAGAAGCTATTAGCAGCCTCCTCACTAATTCAGATATTGGGTTGGTGTTGAGTGAAGAGGGTAATGCCTGCTCCAGCTTCCCCTCTGCAGGGTCAGCTAGTACGCGGCACAAAGTAACATGTTGTTCATACCAGTTCCCAAGCACAAGATGGACTCAAAGTGTAGGCAGTGATGTGCCTGACTTCAGTGTATGCTGTGCTTTTACTGAAGTGCTGCTGAGGCAGGACCAGCTCAGATGTTTGGCTGAAGTCAGTAGCCATCTGCTAGAGAATGACTGTTACAACTGGGTCTGGCCTTGCACCACACAGTTCATGTCCAAAAGCAGGATACAGAAAGCCATGAAGTCTTCTTTAGGCCCTGGTTTTCCTGAACTTTTTTATAGATTTCCATGTGCCAGGACTCTTCAGCGTCTAGAAGCAGTAGCCAGCAGGAGGAGAGGGTAAGGAAGGGAGGTGTCCTGAGCTGCTTGACAGTGGCAAGGACGATGAATGTCACATAGGATGTAAGGCAATTTAGCTTCTGTATAACTCCATGTGTGCACATATGGGGGCTTCAGGAAGTCGGGCAGAAGAGGTGCTCATGCTCTAGAAAAGCTACAGAGGGCAGAGTAGATGCTCTCTTCAAGGAACGGGAACATTAGTAAGGACTGTTCCTGAGCTAGTGGGCTTGGATAGCTGAGAGCAACTGGAGCTGTTCTGCACAAAACTCCCTTAAATGACTGTATTCACCTTAAATAATAACAATAAGAAGCAGCTGTAAGAATGAACATTTCAAAACCTGTACAAATAGCAGTTTTCATATTAATCCTCTTGACAGGTTTGCAAGAAAGCATTGTAACGATTTTTCAAAAAGTAAAAAGGAGTCAGATAAGTTATTTCCTACAACTAGCCAACAGCAGTGATCTCATTTTAAGACACACTCACTTGCAAATCTTGCTGATTTCCAGGTGGTCAAACCTCTTATGTATCTCAAGAAACAAATCTTCCGCTGCATAATTTGGCAGGGCTCTGCTGATGTTTACAGGACTGTAGGCACTGAAAGCACAAACATCACCAGCTGAGCTAGCCGGTGGACATTACATAGCAATACCCAGGCCACCTCATCCTTAGGCAGAGGTTTAAGATCGTTCAGGTAGACTGAACCCTAGAAGTGCCTGTTTGCCTCCAATTACTACAAAACCTCATGTCTCCAAGCCCAGAGGCTCTCCCCCTCTCTGTCCATAGAAGAGTTAAATCCAACACGACCTCTGTTGAGGCTTGAGATGCCTGTACAGCTGGGTTAATCATGGATGTCCAAATCTTCAGCGCTTAAAACCAGGAAAGATGAATCCTAGCGTCAGCCCCTACATGCAGGCACCTTCAGTTTTTACAGTAGATAAAAATACTTTAGAGGTGCTAAAATGTAGTTAAAAGGGAACTGAACTTCCAGAGCTCTTAATTCCTACTCTGGAGCCATGCCTGAATGTTGAAGGGCAGCATGTATTTCAATTATACATCACCTCAGGGGAATTGCTGGGATATCATTTCCCCTCACATTTGTGATGCTGTGGGCCATTCCCACTTATCTAACAATGTAATGACCATGATGAAAACAGCTATTTCTCAAAATTTGCTATTCCATTCCTGTATGGTATGGTCAGTTACAGCACAAGCACGTGCAATTTTAGTGTGAAACTGCTGATCGAGAATTGGAGCACTTTACAGCCATTTAGCCCAGATGTGAATGGATACCCTGGGATCAGAGGAAGAGGGGATCCAGTCCTACACTTCCAGAGCATGAGTGCAACAGGGATGAAAGAAAAGTGTAAAAAGGGAGGCTGTAGTAATAAAAGTAATTTTTCCTTGTTAGCTCACAGCCATACTGGTTGAGGGAAAATACTGTTAAAGGTAAAGGTGTCTCTTAGTTTTGTATAAGACAGCACTTTAAACACTTCTCCCAGATGCTGGTTTGAAGAAAAAAAGTTGAATGTATGCTGTAGTTCAGAAAAGACAGTAACAGGGAATAGCTTAGCTTGTTATTCCTTCTGCTTTTTGAAAGAGAAGTATTCCATTATCCCACTCCATTTTTACGTGAAACAATGTTCCATTTTTACATCCTCTTTAACATACTAACTCATTAGTGCTTTCTTAATTTCCTCTGATATAAAGAATAAACAAACTGAGGAAGAGATCATGTTGCTAAAGAATTTTAGATACATGTTTAAGTTTTAAAAAATGAAAAGTTATTGCTAATTTTATTTTGTTTTGCCAGTAATTTCGTATGAATGTTAAATGGTATTAGATAAGTGACTAAGACACAGCAAGATAAAATTCTGTGAAATCAGAAGGATACTTTCTTGAGATTCTCCTCTTCTCTATCCTGCACAAATACATCATGGTAAAATCAACAAGTCTCCTACCATCTGTTTGCTTACACTGATGCCTCATCCAGCAGATATGCTCCATTGAAACCTTATGAGACATAAAAATCCAATTTTGTTCATAAGGCAACAATGTGGAGTTTGTTTTAAGGAAACTGAAGTTTATTTTATTTCTGAAAACTCCTGTGAAGCAAGTAGTTCTCAAATCACAAAGAAAATATTGGATCATCACCCTATATTAAAAATATGGCATTTTTATTTGCTTTTATCTACAATTATTTCATTCTCTTTTTTAAATGTCATCCGAATCAGATTGATAACCATAATACAACTCACTGTGAGTAAGAAAATGATGATACTGCTTATGCTATCTTAAGGCAAAATGCTAACAAATGGCTGGCTCACCAGCTTGTGCAGCCTTTATGGGGACAGAGGTACAGCGGCAAGGAATATCTGATGGTGCCAAGAAAAAACTGTAAGACCCACTCAATGGTTGCTTTCTTAGGCACAATAATTCATGGTTAAGCTACAGCATGCTTTTTGAAAGATGTCTGACTTCTTCCTTGAAGCATACATGCAACTGAGATTATACTGCCTCCCTGAGACTGTTGCAATGATTTAATTACCAAGGCTTTCTGAAATTTGTCTTGGATAATGCAGCAGAGACTCACTGATGCCCATTTCCAAGCGTTGATCTGTTGTACCTTTACTTCCAGAAGCAGACAGCTTTATAGCATCAGATATTTTAGGGGCAACACTTAATTACAGATTGATTTTTTTCCCCCAAATATCTCAGTTCAGACTGGCAGCTATCAAACAGGTGGTGCGTTCCCTTTATTTTTCTGCTGCTGCAGTCACCTAAGAGAAAGGTAATATGACCCCTAAAGCATCATGGAGCTTCATCGTACTTGATTGCTGTAGAGTGCCTTGAGGACCACAGGGTGAAAGGTCCTACAGAACTGCATATATATTTGGAGTCTAACTGTTATTGTTGCTCTTTGATTATACCATGTTTTCAGGGTCTTTTAAGGCTGGTTGAAATCACAATACAGTTTGCAATAATGATATTTAATCTCTTTTTCACATCTATGAAAAACTTTGTAATTATTTTCCCTGATCGTTTGGACTCCTTCTCCCTTGGCTTCCCTTTGAACAGCTTTTTATAATTTTCTGTGAGAACACCTTTTGTTGTACTGGCTTTTTTCCATATGGAGTGTTACATATGATGTTGGTATGGAAAGTATTACCTAGTAAACAGCAGATTTAAGCTGAAAAAGATACTTAGAGATTAATGAACAGGCTTTGAGCCTCTCCTTTTATAGGATATCAGTTTGATTCTTACTGAAATCAAAGCAATCTGTTTTCCTTTCTATCAAGACATAGTGTAGTAGCCCCTTATAATATTATTTAATAATCACAGAGTTGAAAATCCGTATATTAAAAAGCAGTGAAATAATCTGTGTCGGGTTTCCTGCTGAGACACAAAGAAATAGGACTGCTTACTCCAAGCATTGCAGGCTTACTCCCAGATATAATAGTGACTTAAAATGCATGAACATTAATTTTTAAAAGTTAATGAAGTAGTACCAAAAGCCTTTCATAAGCCTTTTGAATTCACATAGGTCTGCATTCTCTGCAGATTTAGGAGAGATAATTTAGTTTTTTAAAAAAGGAGAAAAGAATAATGGTTTTGCTCTCTGGAACACAATAGCAATTATGTTGAAAGTATTTGCTATTTAATTTTCTCTACTACAGAATTACCTAAAAGTATTGAGAAGTTAAAAAATGAAAAATAATTTAAACTTTGAATTAGTTAATGACTAAGAAGTTCAAGGCATTCTTTTCAAAGTTAGTATGTTATAAGTTAGGCTTTTGCCTACTTCAGGAAGATACGTGTCTGCTCCAAGCACAAGACTCTCTATTCAAGAATGTGTCCTTAATGTTAATCAGGTATTTAAGTCTAATTGAAGTCAAGGGGTCTGTAACACATGTGTGAAAGTAACCATATGCTGATGTGCTTTTTTAAATGGGGAGGAATTTAAGCATGGTCTTACATGGTAATTGTTCAGGGTTGTTGGGGTTTTTTTTTCAGTTGGGTCGGGGTATGCAGAAAGTAGCATAAAAAGGATCGACAAACATTAAAGCTTGTTAACTTGGTCCTCAGTATAGAGGAGAAAAAGGGCCTTTTATTTCCCTGAAATTTCTGACCTTTTTTGTTATTTTTATTCTCCCTGTTGCTCTTTGCTCACCAACCACAGCTCTCGTTTGCTATGGACAATTCCCAAAGGGAACATTCCTCACTAGAGTAACTTACCCAGCTCTTTTCCTTAATTTACAGCAAGTACAGCACCCCTTGCAGAAAGCATAGCAGACCTTCTGGCCACAAGCCAGTGCTAATAGCATGTTTTCCAATAATCTAATCTCTTCAGTCACAGAGCAGAAATCAGAAAGTTGAAAGAACTGGCTTCTCAGCTTGTCTCAGTCTGCCTTTGAAATCTGTACTTGGAAAGGTTGTGTGTGACTACAATAAATTGTTACCACACTTGTACCCATGGACTTAGTAGTTGTATTCATAACAGTCTGATGTGTATGAGAGAATCCCACATAAAGCAAGGTTTAATGTGGTGCCAGGAGCGGAATCACACATGAAGGCTTGCATGGGCAAAGAACCCAGGAATTTCAGCCAAAGCTGAGGACGTATTGTAAACATCCATGAATTAAACACCTCAACACTGTTAAGAGATAAGTATCATTCCTCCTTTGCAGATGAAGAAATTGAAGCCCAAAGATGACAAGGCCAAAGCATTAAGTTTGGCTCTAGAAATGAAGCAGCAATTCTTTGATTGGACTCCTAAATAAATAGCTGCATTTTCAGACCTCTGACCATCTGCATCTTCCATAGGCCCACTGAAAATCAGGTTATGAAGCTCCATATTAGTTGTCTCACTGGAGGCCCTGGGTTTGAAAGTGTGGATGCTAATACTTCTAACTTTCCACTGCCATAGGGGGATCATAAGCAGGCAACTTCACCAAGCTTCAAACCCAACAACTCCTAGCTTTCTCCTAAAGCACATAACTTGGTGCTGTTAGCGGGGTTTCATACACAGGGAAAGGCAAAGTAACTAGATGTTGGAAGTTCACCTACTGCTTTTATTTTCTTCCACGCTGTTTGTTTCTTTTTTATCTGTACTGGATTGTGTGTATGTTTCCTTTGAGGGTGGGGAACTGATATCATCACAATCATTTTTTCTCATTTCTAACATTATGTGGACCTCTGATGGTCTACAGATTACAGGTTGATAACTGGATCCATCACTCTACCCTAGGACAGATTTCCCTATATGTACAATCTTGCTTACTGCCACCTGAGGCATATGAGGAACTGCTGCCTCTCTGTGGGACCGAATTGCTTGACTTGCTTCATGCAACTCCATGAAGTCAAGGAGACAGTTAAGAAAGATGTTTTCATACTAGGGTACAGTTCAAACTTTCCTTTCAGTTATTCCATTTTGGCATCTGCTTGTGTCATATTTTTATCACAATTTTTGCTGCAGCAGCCCAGCATTTGGAGTGGTGTTGTTGCGGTCATCTCATATCCGAGTTCTGTCTCATGGCAGCCCAACGTGGTGCCACAAGCCACTAGCCACCAGTCGAGCTGCCAAATATTCATCGTATTGGATGCTTTAAAAATAACTGCTGTGATTTCATGTTTTTCTAATATCTAGAGGATGTTTGGTTTTCACTGAAGCCTAACTAATTGTTAGTATAGCTTATATTAGACAGTTCTATTTGCAGTAACACGTTCCATTTCTATCATTTATTCTGCATTAGCTTAATTTAATTATTTTACTGAGTGACAAAACAGAACTGAATAGTCCTCTCTTCCTCATTACTGTAGTTATTAGAAAAATGGTCTTCAATGGAGCACTGTTGCAAAATGCCAAGGATATTCTGCAAGCTGGCTAAGGCATCTGACATCTGAAAAAGCAGCTCTCTCAGGCCATGAAACAGCAAATGGATTATTTCATCGTGTAGCAGATTGGGCAGGAAGAGGCATCTCACAAATTTGTACTTGCACATGCAGTGTAAGGTTTTAATGTGCTCCCTCAGGAAGCTGCTGTGATCCAGCCAAAATTATGTGATCATTGTTACTGGTGAAATACTTTAGTAAAAGTATATTTTTAAGACCACTTGTTCAATAGCGCATAAGAAGTGTCAGAAATAACTTTGGTTGTGCATCAGCAATACTAAATATACTTCAGACAAATAAAACCCAGTCATCCCTAAAAGTTACAATTGATAGATTAACCATTAATCTTTCCAAATGTTTTTCTTTTCAGTTTAAACTGGTTTTAAAGACACATAAGACTGCAGAAAAACATTTAAGTGGCTTCAAAACCTTTGACTTACTATAAAATGTTTAATAACGCTCATAGTACTAACCTTAAATTTCCTAGATATTTAACTATTGGGTTTATATATAATTATACAACTTTGTTTATTTTTCTTTACCTAGTATTGTCAATAGGTGGCCTCAGTTTATTTGTTTTTTACTTTATAATTTCCTTTTTCTTTTAAATTGAAATTCTATATCTTACCATTCCTTATCACCTTTACATTGCTACTTTTATTATTTCACACTAAAGCCACTTGGAGAATCATTGATAAAACAACATTGCATTAGAATGTGCCACTCTTTAGAAATAGAAATATTTTGTAAAAAAATCCTTGACATAATTTTGTCAATTTTTTTCAAATAATTCAAACCAAATATTCCCAACAAAGTGAAATCTTTTAATCTTTTGTGGAATATTTCACAATTTTTTGCATTTTATGGCAATTTTGCATAAACCCCACTTTTGAAATAGCATGCCCATCATTCCCTATAGGTGTGATCCTCACTGTCAGACATGGGAGTAGAGCAAAATATTCATAGAGACATTCATTTAAACAATTAAACTGATTCCCTGCTTGCTGCACATCTTCTCCTGGGCATTCTCAAGAGGCTGGGGAAGACTAGCAGCTGTCAGCCTTAGATTGCAAGGGAGGCTACAATAATCACTAACAATCCATACAGTCTACAGCTTCTGTTTCCAAATACAGCTTCTGCATAAGATTTTGATTAATTTAACTGTCTGGAAAGTTTGATGTGTCAGCATCATATTGTTAATTGGTTTGGGGATAAAGAACATACTCTTACAGATGCTACATTAAAAACAAAACACCAAACAAGCCATTTTGATTAATTTTAATCCATTTTCTCCTGCAATCAACCAAGTTGATTGGTGGGCAAATCCTTGGAGAAGATGGTTCACCACCACATAAAAAATGAACTGTGTCCCTGCTTGAGCACAAGCCTTGATTTAACCAGCAGCACCCCAATAATTCAGCTCAAATACTTCCTAGCATGGCTTTAGCTTGACTGTAAACTGCCTGCTGTGTACCACTGCAGTGATGTTAGATATATTACGGTTTTGGGGAAGTGAATGACGCTTGGTGTAAGCACTAAATTTCTTTCATGTGGGTCAGTGTGTGAGGCAGCGAAGCCAGTTGGGAGGAGAAGGCTCAGACTTCAAAGGGAGGGCAGTGCGCAGAAGAGGTGATGAAACAAGCCCTAACTACGTGCTGCTCATAGTTACTTCACAAGAAGAGCCAGGCATGTGGAGCTGTTGAAGTGAGTCAGTTTCTCAGGAATCAGATGCCTACTTAAATTTTACCTGTCCTATTACTTAAACCCCATCAACACAGGCCATTCACTCACACTGCCCTCAAAAAATCAGGTAACTGTACTCTTAACCACAGACTACCGTAACGTCGATTAACAAATTAGTGAAATCCTCATCCTCATCTCTTCTCAGGAGTTTTTCCATAGATTTTGGTGGGCCAGGACTTCTGTCAGTGAGTCTGAGCAGACTGGTGATAAGTCTCTTGTCTGTTTTCTGTCAGATTTGAATTTGATATCATACCATACTCTTCATGCTTTTGCCATGGGTCCCAATGGCATCAGTAAAAGGTGAAAATAGTTGAGTCATCATTTTCTGAGTGTTGATAGCATATTCATTGCTATACAGCACTACAGAAGAGAAGCAGTCACTAGAGTTAGTAATTTAATCATTAATTTAAGCTTGGAATTTTGGACGCTATTTCATGTCACTGACAGATGGATGGTCCAGTCAGCCTGAAGAATTTATGCTTCTTCCTTCATGAAAATTTGAGATGAGGTTTCCCCTTGTTAGAAATTGTAGAAAACAATTTTTAGACACCCTTCAGCACTGTGGTACTCCTTAGTACCTATACACTGGGTTCAAATCTTGATGTAAGACTTGAATTTAAAGACAGGTTATGTTTCAATGTTTGCAGGCATCAGTCCAGAGCAGTTCCACTGCAAGCAACATACTTTGGGGCTTTATAGTTAGCTTCAATATGGTATGAATTTAATCATTACACAGAAAAAATTATTTCATTCAGTACAAACTTTTGATCAGTTCCACTTAGGAAAATATACAAAATTGAGAGGATATTAAATAATTGACCAAAAACACATCTGAGTAACGCCAAGGCAGTGGGCTGGCTTACTGTCTGGCTTATTAATTTTTTAACGCTGTAAGCATGGTAGTAGAAAATCATAGCTTCAACATGGGATTATAGGCTTTTGCTGTCTAAACCCTTCTCCCTAGTCCCCAGCATGGAAAGTAAAATCTGTTACATCCTGCTGTTCTTTCTGTGGTTTCTGAAACAAAACTTTGAGAGAAAAACTCTGGTCTCAAAAGACCCTGTGGGAAATGAGAAACTTGCAAATGCTACTGTAGTTGTGTAATGTTGACAATATGAGCTGAGTGATCCTTATACAGCTTGGAAATACACGAGCATCTGTGTAATATGCAACAACAAACTTCTCCGGTATCTTAAAGGAACAAAACAGGAGAAGCAAACAGGGGAGACAGGCTCTGTTGCCAGCAGGAACACCTGAGCACTAATGGGCTTTGTTAGAAACACAGAAAAACCAGATGGAATGCTAGCATCAAGGAGAAACTTGAGCAGAAACGCTGCATATTTCAAAGAATGAGCATGTGCAATATACAGTTGTGCTTTTTTACCTGATAGAAGTATATATCCCTTGTAGGGAAGAGACCAGGGAGTCATGGGAGTCATGGTGATGTTGACAACTTTGGTTTTAGCATCTTGTGTGCATACGAACAGTGTAAAATCCACTGGGGATATTCATGACAGCATCTTTCAGGATTTGAGTATTAAAATACTGTCTAAATATATGTGCATCAAATATAATCTCTTTCCAAAACTCCCCCTTCCTTTCTTCATCTCAGCAAGGATGCTGCATATGCTGAGTCCGACAAGTGTCATGGCATGTTGGTAATACAACTATTAGTTTATACAGCCATTAGGTTACTACTCTTTATAAATCCCTTACTTTCCCTTTTGTAACAGGTCCTCTTATCCAGACAGAAAAGAGGAGATAATGTAATTAGAATCATAGAATCATAAAATTCAGTTTTGCATTTTTAGAGAAGATTCAGAATGCATAGCCTTGAAGGCTGGGTGCTTGGAAACAACTACAGCTCATACTATAAGTAATATCTGTAGTTGCTTATAGTATTTAGAACTTGATGTGAGAAGGCATTACGTGACCTGATCCTACCTTTACCATGACTACCAAGGTGCTTAAGGCAACTTGCCTCAGGGCAAGTTTGGTTGGAACTCTGGCTCCTATACTGGTTAAAATTTCTGAATCTCTGAATTTTGGTGGTACTCTGTAGTACATGGGAAAAAAAAAGTCCATTTCTCTTCTCTCTCCATGAAAAGAATTTTTCAGTTTATTTACAAAACTCTCTGGAATGAGGAGGAGCTATTTGTGGTTGCTGTGGCTGATTTCTGTTGTGCTGAAGATACTAGGAGACTGCATAAAACTCTGCACCCCTGGTGAGATTTTTCAGTCTGTTGATGCTCTTCCTAACCAAATTCAGGGGAGATGTGTTCTGGCAGCCACTATACTTAATTTTCAGGATCACTTTGCCAGACATGTTTAATAATGATGAGGCATTCCCCAGTGAGATCTTGGCCCTTTGAGCTAAGGGCCTCCTTGGTCGTAGACACCATGACAAAATGGTTACAGATACAGCCTGAGACCGTGGAACTTCCCATACTCATGTTTCTGTTACTCTACAGAACTATTGACACTTGGTGAACAGAAGGGGTTGGTTTCTTTTCCCTCAGATGGGAAGTGCCTTTTGAGGAGGAAAATACTTGTCAAGCCAGGAAGATGCTGGAGGAAATTTTTTTTTTTCAGTCCTTATGGGATCTTTTTCCTTCAAAACACTTGAGGATCTTCTTTGTTATGTGTTTTGTACCACAGAAGGCAGCAATGCTCTTCAGTAAAATAGAAGTCAGGCAAATATCTGGAGAAGTTACCCTCCTCTTAGAAAGGAATCTTGAAGTATTTGTGAAGCACAAATCACCAGGAGAAACAGAAGACATTAAGCCTTTAACAGTTGACTTTAACATGGAGTTTTCCTCTTTGCTACTTTTGCAGCTGTCTCTCCTTTCAAGGCTGCTTCAAACTCCTGTGCATCCAGGAGAGGCTGAATAGAGGGTCCACATTCCTCATCTACTCTGGTTGCATCACAGCAAACTTGTGGCCAATCAAATGTAGCTGTAGCAATTGCTGTGTATGGGTCTATCTTCCCTGCAGAGCCCAGCTGCTGCTCTATCATGACGCATCAAGTCCTTGCCTCCCTGTGGGTGATTTAAGGCCAAGTGATCATGCAGAGCTTAGCTTGCAAGACTGAGCTCAGGTTTCACCTTGTCCCAGGTTGGCAATCCATCTAGCAGTGATAATACAAACTTATCAAACCCAAGTGTACTTGCTCTTCCAGTCCTGTCCCACCACTCCTGGGTTTTCTCCTTGCTCCGCACTGCACATTGCCTACATGTTGGTTCAAGTGTTTTTGCCCCGCCATTGTCCATTACACTTCTAACGCATTTCCACACAGAGAAATGCTGTCCAAGAAAGAGTCTGAGGAAATACACTGTGGCTTGCAAACTGAATTCCTTAATGACTTTCTCATTGGAATTGCTCCCTGCCAAATGCTGTTTGCATTTGCCTAAAGGACACTCCACATGATTAAGTGTAGCTCTGCTTTATGTGAAGTATTGTTTTCAGGACACTGCCACAGGCAGCTGCTTTGCACTAGGCGAGAGAGAGAGAAATGAACACACGGAGCGATCAAGCGACAGGAGAACCCATGAGATATCCTGTCCCAAATCACCACCACCAGAAGGGCTAGTGCCAGCACGGGTGCCACATGGTGAGTAAAGCTGAGACACGGCTTGGGTCTCCTGGTGAGGGGAAGCCCAACGAAGGAGCTGAATTCCTGTGAAAGTATTTCCTCTGAGAATGCACAAGTCTGAGAAATCAGGAGTAGTAACAGCTCTCTAGCAGGGATGGATTTCATTTGTTTAGCACATCCATTTCAGGAGTAAGCCTCTAACTGGATAACTTGTTATTGAACACTGGTGATGAGACAGAACACCTCAGCTGCAGCAAATGGGCAAAGAATATACTTCTACCCTGGGCTTTTCCCCTGGCTGTTAGAATATACACCCAACTGGATTCGTCCTGCATTTTCTTACCTTCTTTTTTGATCCCATAAAATTCTATTAGTAAAACTGATTTTTAAAATTTATTACAAAGGTTTTAGGATTTATTTTCTGCATGTCGTCAAAATCTCCTACTGTCTTATCATCATCCAGATTCAAATTCAGCTCCTTGTCCTTACCTTTCTATTTTTAACAGAGAGATCACAACCTATTGTTTCCAGAGAAGGGCCTTGGAAAATATTCTGAGAAAGGAAAATCCTTAGGGATTTCATTTGCTAATGAGGCTTAAAACTAATATCTGGACAAACAGCTTGCACAAAAAAAAAGGCCTCCAAGCCAAAAAGGGCTTAAAGCCAGGCAGGGGAAGAGAACAGTTCAAGATTAACTTAGTGTCTTCTCTGATCTCCAGTATTTAGGTTCAATAAAAAGAAAAATGGAGGTCTGGATTCTAGACCTAAAGCCAGTCACAACTCTGCACATATATACTTTGTACCTGATGAGTCAGTAGGCCTGGCTGACACCGTTGTAAGAGATGGAGAAGAACTTGTCTGTGGGTCTATCTGCTCCCACCACTTCTTTTGCCCGTTGCTATGCTGTATTTTCCATCCTTGAGAGACTAGGATTTCACTGTGTACAGAGTGTTTGAATACAAGAGGACAGACTGCTCAATGGCTGGTAGGGTCATCCCTAATGGTAGACACTGTTCCTAACAGTCCATGCATAGAATACTTCATCCTCATCAAAGTAAATTCTAAGGGCTGTGGAGATTTTTTTATATTTCATCTTATATGTCTTTATAATGGAGCAGGTTGCACCAAGGACCAAGTGGTTACAAGTGAAAGCATTTTTTGGACCTATTTGTAGTGCTAAAACTCACACCTCATGGCTCTGTAGCCAGTTCCTGATGCATGAGGCCACAGCACCTGCCCCTCTGACAAGAGACTGGACCTCTCTCTGACCCACTTAGCACATCTAAAACTTGTGGATAACAGGAGTGGTCTGTGCTCGCCCAGTGCTTTTTCACCTGTACACTTCAAAGGGTTCCTTAAAGTGGATATACGTTACTTACCCATTTCTACTTTGACCTAAGTATAGTGATTTGAAACAGTGTTTACACCAGGTGTACTGTGGCCAGAATTCACCAGATGGGGTTGACATTACCAGCTGTTTGAGCTCACAGTGTCTGATATGGGGGAAAAAAGGAGTAAAACTTCTGGTTACTTCCTCATGGATCCACCTGGCTGGAAAGCGGCCCTGTGGAGAGGGACCTGGGGGTCTTGGTGGACGGCAGGCTCAACATGAGCAATCAGTGCGCTGCAGCAACAAAGAAGGCTGGCAGGATGCTGGGTTGCATTAAGAGGGGCATTGCCATCAGAGATAAAGAACTCGTTCTTCTGTTTTACTTGGCACTGGTCAGGCCACACCTTTAGTACTGTGTTCAGTTTTGGTCTCTGCTACACAAAAAACATGTGGACAATATGGAGAGGATCCAGAGAAGGGCCATGAGGAAGATTAGAGGACTAGAAGACCTGCCATATGAAGAAAGGCCGAGAAAAATGGGTATGTTCAGCCTTGAGAAGAGAAGGCTTAGGGGAGACCT
>JAVSBS010003264.1:38595-52968 GCA_033124195.1 Coracias cyanogaster
TTTCTCATGGACATCATGGATCTTTGTAAATTTTAACTTAAATGCCACTTATTTTAAAGCTAAATACACTTCTGTGGGCCATCTACCATGAACCACAAATTAAGAAAATTTTGCTGAAGGAAAGTTCAGGCAAATGCCCTAAATCCTCCAGCATTATGCCCTAATACTGATGGCATGCATATATTATGGTAATTAGGGAAGTGTAAGAAACTAGACAAAAGAGCAACTCCTGTTGCAGAAAGAAAAAGGATGTTTTCTTGCTGGTGCACAGGGCTTTCTAGAGGAAAAAAAAAGGCCTTCTACTGGAGGACAAATGCAGAGATGAATCCACCCTGTAATCCTGGCTTGTAGAAGCTGAAAATAGATAGAATTCAGTTGTTTAATCTTTTTCAGCATCAGTCTCTTCAGGATCGTTGTAACAATCTCTATGGTAGGAGCAATATAAAGGAATACTACTTAACCTATTAGTGGTGAGATGATAGCTTAATATAGTGAGCAAATTATTTTGACCACATATGATATGCAAGTGATTTCTCCTAAAGGAGGCATGATCAATATTCTCTGAGAACTCCTGGTCAGATTGCTGGTGTGATGTAGCAATCCTACTACTGAGAAGTCAATGCAAAGAAGAAACAAAACACAACCTTTGTAAGATGTGGGACTGTCCTTATTTTGAATAAAAGATTGTTCTAACACAACTGTACCTTTTGTGGTTTCACTTACATGTTTTCGTCTCCTATGCAACAATAACCTGACTGTTCAGCAAAAAAAACATCATGGAAATGCAAGTATGATAAACCCTCAGAGTGGGAGTCAAGATGAAAGCTGCTCTTTAAGCATCTCCAGCCACTGAAGAATTAAAAAACACGTTCCTTTTATTTGCAGCAACGTTTGCCCTTCTTTTCCCATTCGATGTTGAGACTTATGGAGCAGGTCTGAAAATCAGCTGGTGCAAATTATACAGCAATATAACTTTAATAAGTACTTAAATGTAATGTATTTCAGCATATGTTTCTGACTCAAAGGAAATGTGCTGGATCTTTGAAAGAAGACCTTAAAAGCTGAGGTCCTATTTGCTCCATGCAATTATAAGTCTTCCTTAAAGCTGCCCTTTTGGGAAAAAAATTGCTTCCTCATGTTTCTGGCAAAAGAACTGTACCTAAAATCACTAAGTCAGATGTAGCTGCATTTTAGTAGAAGTGGATGGTAAAAAAAGGGATGCTATATAAATATATTAATTCATACTCCTCTCACTTTAATGCCACATTTAAAAGGTAACATCCATCCTTCCAGTTGTCTTTCACATGAGTTATCTCCTGTCTGGATCTCTTTCCGGCTTTGCTGTTCCAAGTCCCCAGCTACATGCAGTACTAAGGGCTCTGGAACTAGTAGTGCTAGCTCTTAAGAGATTCAAGATTAAATAAAATTATTAACATACAGGGCATCTTAAAGGAAAGCAGAAAATATCCCACCTCCATGTGGGACGTCCAGCAGACATACACAAATTACAAGAAAGAGCTCCTTAATTATCAGAGAAATACAGAAGTTACTCTCAGGACTTCAGAACTTGGATCCACATGCCAAAACAAGACTTTACTTACCAGCTCCTGGAATCAGAAACTCTAACAGGAAGGGTAAGGGCCTTGAGGATCCATGCTGGTGGGCAACAAACAATGCTGAAGTTCAAGGTTTCTAAATTATCTCCACTAAATGGGATATGTTTGGAAAGTCACTTTACATGACATGTTTATCAAGGAAAAGACAAATCTTCTCACTATTTACTTTTGCTTTTTCCTTTTAGGAGGCTTTTTTCTTGGGTTTGGTAAAGAACAAGCAGATGAGTGCTGCAAAAGGAAAGACTGAGAGCCTTTATGTGTACATCTTATTTTCACTTGCAGCTTTGTATACACTGCTGTGGCAGAAAACTTTTGCTGAATGAAGGACACACAGTTCTGCCCTCACTGCCACAGCACAAGGAAGATCATAATTACTTGCTTTGCACCTAAGGTTTGAAATAACAAATCAGTGAATTATTTGGGAGTTTAATGAGCTTTTCTTCTGATTTCCTCTTGGTTTTGAACTGCTGTCTATATCATGCTAAAGTCTTTCCATTAATACAGTGTTGACTTGAAAGCTTTTCAGTGCTAGATAGATTAGATTCTAATTTCAATGTCTGAGTAAAAATGTTAACTATTCTAGATGTTAAAAGGAAGCAATGAAAATACTTTCTATCATATTTATTAGGAAAAAAAGAAAACTATAGAACTACTAGAAGTCTCTCATATGGCAGGAATATATGGAGATGCAAAGTGGAGTTTGTGGCTGCAGTAATGTGCCTTCAGATGCTAAAAAGGAATAGGGACAGAAGAGTTTTGACTAGATAAAACTTATCCCCTGTAAAACAAGTCTAATTTATTATTAATCTTTCAGGTATTTTAATTTTTGTAAATGAGAATATCACTGGTCAGCAACATAAACCAGATTAGTATCTAGTGATAAATGGCAAATGGGCATATCTGACTCAAAAATGTCCAAAAGCCATAAGGAAAGAAATAATTGAATGAAAGGGTAAATTAAAGCAGGTGAAATAGTACCTAGAACTATTAAACACAAAGATTTAAAAAACGTTATGATTTTCTCAAAAAAGCAACAATATTCATCTGAGTCACAGAATTGTCACTGATCAAAAAGCACTAGCTGTGCATAAGAAGACTGGGATTCAGTCACAATTCCTCTCCTTCTTGGGAATCCAAGAGAAAAATACAGTGGTCTAATTATTCATGCTTGAGGCAATTTAGCCTCCCGTCAGTCCCTGGGAAGGTTATGGAGCGGATCTTCCTCAGGACTATCATAAGTAAACTGAAGCACATAATTGGGAAAAGCCAACATGGATTCATCAGGGGCAAATCATGCTTGACAAACCTCATCTCATTCTATGACAAACTAACCCAAATTGGTTGATGAAGGGCAAGCAGTGGATATAGTCTATCTGGACTTCTCCAGGGCTTTCGACATGGTCCCCCACAGCCTCCTCCTTGAAAAACTGACTCATTAGGACCTAGACAAATGGTCTGTGCAGTGGGTGGGGAACTGGCTGACAGGCCATACCCAGCAGGTGGTGGTAAAAGGTACATTCTCAAAATGGCAACTGGTCACACGCAGGGTCCCCCAGGGATCAATGTTGGACCCAATGCTGTTGAATATCTTCGTAAGTGGCTTGAATGCTGGAATCAAGAGCACCCTGATAAAATTTGCGGATGACACGAAAATAAGTGGGGTGGTCGACACTCCAGAGGGGAGAGCCACGCTCCAGGAAGATCTGGACAGGCTGGAGGAGTGGGCTAGCAGGAACCTTATGAAGTTCAATGGGGACAAGTGTAGGGTCTTGCACCTGGGAACACATAACCCAGGAATGCAGTTCAAACTCGGATCCACTTGGCTGGAGAGCAGCCCTGTGGGGAGGGACCTGTGGGTCTTGGTGGACAGCAGGCTCAACATGAGTGAGCACTGCACTGCAGAGGCAAAGAAGGCCAGCAGGATGCTGGGTGGTATTAAGAGGGGCACATCACCAGCAGAGATAAAGAAGTCATTCTCCCACTTTACTCGGCACTGGTCAGACCACAGCTTGAGTACTGCATACAGTTTTGGTCTCCACTATACAAAAAAGATGCAGACAGGCTGAAGAGGGTCCAGAGAAGGGCCACAAGGATGATCAGGGGACTGGAAGACCTGCTGTATGAAAAAAGGCTGAGAAAAATGGGTATGTTCAGCCTTGAGAAGAGAAGGCTTAGGGGAGACCTTACTGCAATGTACCAGTACTTGAAGGGTGGTGTCCTGGTTTGAGTTAGAACCAAACCAATTCTGTTCAGTGATTTTACTTTTCATCTGAGTCTTTTCTAACTAACTTCACTTTCTGAAGCTAAAAGCATGTTTTTGCAGACTGTGTCTGCTTCTAGCAGTGATAATGCTTGATGTTTGGAGTTACTACCAAGGATTGGTTATGCAGACCAAGGTCACTGCTAACTCTTGTGTACCATACCAGGGGGTGCAGAAAGTGAAAGGCCACACCTGTGGGAAGGAGCAGCCAGGACACATGACTCTAAATTGACTAATGAGGTATTCCATCCCATATACGTCATATTCACTATAAAGCTGAGGGATCATGAGGGTCTCGAGGCTTTTTGCCCTGTTGCCCTCTTTCCTTCTCATTGATTCTTCCACTGACCTTCACTTCCCTTGGGGGCAGGAAAGAGGGGTTAATAGAGAGTGTCTGTTGTAGGTCTGGTGGATTGAACCTAAACCTTGACAGGTGGCTACAAAGAGGAAGTAGATTCCCTTTTTACAAGGAGTCACATGGAAAATACAAGGGGTAATGGCTGCAAGGTGCTCCTGGGGTAATTCTGATTGGAAACTAGAAGAAAGTTTTTTACAATGAGAACAATTAAACATTGGAATAGTCTCCCAAGGGAAGTGGTGGATTCCCCTACATTAGACAATTTCAAGACTCATCTTGACAGGGTGCTGGCCCATCTCACTTAAACTACACTTAAGGTTGGACTAGATGATCTTTGATGTCCCTTCCAACCTGGCACCCTATGAATCTATGAATCCTTGTGGTTATGTTGTGCAGTTGCTGAAGTGTTTGAGATCTGCAGACGCTGGCACCTTGCTGCAATGAAAGAGGAATTGTAAGGGCCAGTTCTGCACCCACCAGTGACAAGTTCCCTCCTTGTGGCAGAAAGATGTTTCAGAGACTGAGTTTTCCCCATTTCCTTATGGAATTCCTTCTTGGTTCCTGCAGGAGGGGAGAGACCAGCCCCTACACTGCAGAGATCAGGCAAGCGCCTGGATCTGAACTGGAGAGGAAGGAGGATGAGAGGAAAAGAGAATGAGACCTTCAGCTGGAGCTGGGAGATATCTTATTTCAAACATGCTCTCTCATTTCCTAGACAACAAATATTTTTCCTTTACCATTTATTTTTTCCCAGGTTCAATGACAAAGCCCCACACTGTGCTTTCAAACAGTACCAATTTCTGGAGCACTTGGCTGTCCCTGCTTTGCTTCTTGCCTGAGCCAGACTAAGGTTCTACCTTAATGAGAGACAGCTTCATTACACAGACACAAGGCTCAAAGAAATGCCAGGCACGGTAGGAGACAATCAAAAAAGGATTCCTTTAATAGCTTTTAAGAGAAAAAAAGTCTTTCTTAATTTAAAATATAAACTGACTTTTCAACGAGACCTTTGCTCTATCCATTTCCAAGGACAGGAGCTTGTTTTGCTTCACACATTGAGTATGTATATAACATGGCATGAAATCAACCTTTAAATGGAGCTTGACTTACATATTTTAACTTTTTCCTTGCTCCATAAAACTAACAATGTGATTCTTTATTTGGAACTATAGGCCTTTTCTCCCATGTTACTTATAGAAGATGTTGCTGGGATGCATGAAAGGAGGCAGAAAATATGAAAAACATAGAATCACAGAATCAGTTGAAAAAGTTGAAAAAGACCTTTAAGATCATCAAGTCCACTTGTCTGAAGCAGGGGAAAACCCAGAACTGCCCAGGCCACCACTAAACCATGTCACTAAGCACCACATCTGCAAGTCTTTTAAATACCTCCAGGGATGGTGACTCCACCACCTGCCTGGGCATCCTGTTGTGCAATGCTTCACAACCCATTTTGCCTAATGTCCAATCTAAACCTCCTCTGCCACAACTTTGGGCCATTTCCTCTTGTCCTATTGCTTGTTACTTGGGAGAAGAGAGCAAACCCCATCTGGCTACAACCTCCTTTCAGGTAGTTGTAGAGAGCAATAAGGTTTCCCCTGAGCCTCCTTTTGTCCAGGCTAAACAATCCCAGTTACCTCTGCTGCTTCTCATAAGACTTATTCTCTAGACCCTTCACCAGCTTTGTTGCCATTCTTTGGACATAGTCCAGCACCTCAATGTCCTTCCTGTAGTGAGGGGTCCAAACTGAAGACAGTATTCAAGGTATGGCCTCACCAGTGCCAAGTACATTTTATAGTTAATACTTCTAGAGTTAAGGGGAGGTGGAAATTGACCACGTAATGGATCTTAGCTATAGGAAGTTAATATCTTTTGGTAATAAAGTATGGCCTGTCTCAAGGGCTCGCACACACAGCTTGACCTCAGAGCAGTTGCACATGTTTTCTCTGTCAAGAGAATCTGTTCATAATGATGTGTCACAGGTGCTCACATATGTATCCCGACAAGACTGATCACCCATATTTTATATAGCAGCTTTGATGACAAATATTTTGTACTTCAGTTGCTTTTTCTTCCCTCTGTCAGATTCAGTGAAGGAAAGTCAGGGATAGTTTTTAAATAACGTCAGTTTCTTAGATCACATTACTGTGTCTGCCTTTGAAAGTAGCTTCAGACAAGAACCACAAGACAGGTGAGAGGGAGACAAGGATATTTTCTTGTACTTAAAAGAAAACCCAAATTTTCAAGCTCTGAATTTCAAAATCAATGAAGTCTATATCTTTGGAATCTTATCAGAAAGAAAAAAAAAAGCTATAGTTATCGAGCACGTGGTATTTTGAGAGTCTATTGAAAGGAAGTCTGATAGCTGAATAGGGGCTGCAGTTTCTCACTACACATAATGCCATTTATTCTCATAGTAGAGATATGTCCTGGTCATAAAAACACTTTCCTTCAGGTTGTTCTACAAAGTGAGCCTTGGTGGGCACAGAAAACTGGGTTCTTATATTCTCATTGAAATTATTTGTCTGAAGCAAGGGCAAAGTCTGTTCCTCTTCTGTGTGTTCAGCCCTACTGTGAGAAATAATCTTCATCCCTCATTCCATTAATGAAAGAGGAAGAATGAACCTGAACTCCCTTTGCGGTTTCTTAGATTGCGGGACTGGTCATCAAAACCTCAGAGCATAGAGGAGTGCTTTTCCTATTCATAGGCCTTGTCTTTCTGCCAAAACTGTAAGTGAACAGAGTACAGAGGTATTCCTGAACTTCTCTGCCACTCCTCCCTGAGCTAGCAGAGAGTGGTGGCTTTTGACCTGTAAGCCATGGATTCACATGGGCTTCTGGTTTGCCTCCAAGGGACCTACAGAAGCGAGCTGACCAAAGCAAATTCATTATGTATGCAAGATATTTAGCAGTGTCTGTAGATACAAATAAAATAAAAACACTGAAATAGGTAATCAAGGTATGGCACATGCATATTTATAAAATTATCACTAACCTGAGGAGAAAGCAAAACAGGAAGCCAATAGTATTCACAAATGTAAATGAGAACTGGATTTCTATTACATATGAAATACAACCAAATGTCTCAGATTGAGAGATGAAAACTTACACTTAGAAAAATGTCTGGGTTTTTCATACAAGATGACACCAAAAAAGAGGGAACACAAGGTTGGAGCTATTTGATGCTTGATTATTTTTCAGATCCAACTCCTATTTAAAAATGCAACCAAGAAGAAATTAGAAGTAGGTAACAACTTTTAAAGTACAGGAAGATGTAACACATTATTCTCTACCACTGAGAAGCAATACACTGATTAATGTCTGCTACTGAAAAGATAGTCTGCAATAGCATCCTCTTTTCTGCTACCCCCAAACCCCTAAAGAAGAACTGAATAGTCCTAAGCAGTGAGTGTAATAAGTTCTCCTCTCCTTGTCTGAAGAATTAGAACAATTCAATTGAAAGGCAAATATAATCCTGCATGTGCTCCATGCTGGGACTGGAGCAGGGTAAATGCCATAGTTAAGTCTGAACATCAGGTTGCAATTGTTAGAGATTAAAAACAGAGAACATTCCAGGGAAAGAAGGAAGGTGAGAAGGATGGCTCTCCTGTGTCTTTTTATTAAGGCAAATTAGCAGCAGATCTTACAACGGCGTACTCCTGCACAGCAGAACTCAAATCACATGGCATTTAGTCAGTCAAGGAAATTATACACTAGGTTGATTTTAAATCATCCAGCTAGGAAAAGCAAAAATAAGTGAACATGTCTTTATCTGCTGAGCCAAGCACATAAGAGGTAAAGAAGTCCCTGAAAATAACCAAAAGAGAAATAACTGTTCTCTAGGATACTGTTGTTCCATAAAATATATTTAAAATATAATTTGCTGTTAGCTATGTCTGCAAGACGAAAGCACATCAGTTGAGCATCTCATTTTTATGCAGATGAAAGGATCATTGAAATGAAATGTCAGATCATAAGAGACACAAGAGAAAATGAAGCAATATTTAAGAGCTGTCAGAGAGGTGGAGGGTCCACCCTTCCAAGTACAGAGGAATCATTATTTCATGGTCTTGTCTAATATGT
Source organism: Coracias cyanogaster (assembly GCA_033124195.1). Classification (NCBI taxonomy): domain Eukaryota; kingdom Metazoa; phylum Chordata; class Aves; order Coraciiformes; family Coraciidae; genus Coracias; species Coracias cyanogaster. The sequence goes on from JAVSBS010003264.1 coordinate 46,913, forward strand.
TGTTCTCTCACCCTTTTTTTTTTTTTTTAATGCTTTTCTTCTCAGTGCATCCTAACGTGAGCCAAGGTTGCCAAGGAGGGTGTGCTACATGTTCTGACTACAACGGATGCCTGTCATGTAAGCCCAGGCTCTTTTTTGTTCTGGAGAGGATCGGCATGAAACAGATTGGAGTATGTCTTTCCTCGTGTCCAAGTGGATACTATGGGACACGGTACCCCGACATTAATAAGTGTGCAAGTAAGTGCTGGGGAAAGGGGAAGCACGTGGAATTGTTTGCTCTTGAATGCTGTGTCTCCTTAGAAGTCAAGTCAACAAAGAAGCAGATGGACAGGCCATGTCTTTATTTGCTCAGTTTGCTTATAGAAGTGCAGTAAATATTAACTCGAGCAAGAAGTTAAGGTGAAAGACTACAAAACAGCCTAAAGCTCAGGGATCCCAGCTCTGCATGGGTGACCCACCTAGGACCGAGGTGATGGTCTCCTCTTTCACACACCCATGTGAAATGGAAGTGCCAGTGAGTGCCAGCCACTGTCTAGCAGCAAGAGAGATGCTGAAGAGCCAGAAGATGCCGAATCTCAGTGGCTGGAGCTGTTTAACTCACTGCCCTTACCCACCTGACCCCCGCAACAAGAAGAGAAGATAGCAGGTGGCATTCTTTGGAGATGTGGTTTGCCCTGATCTCTTCATAGTTTGTCTCACGCTCAGTATGGTCCTCTAAATGCCTGTAGGAACTGGCCAGGTTTCAGTTGGCCAAGTTTCAGCCTCATCTGGGGGAAGTTACTGAGTTATGCTGCCTCTGGGCTGGGAGACAGAGAACCCAACTCTATTCTTTACCGCTTGGGCAACATTTTGACCCTACTATGTATTTTGAACCATAAATGAGCTGGAAAAGTTCACAATGTCCTTCCTACTCCTCTTTTTGTTGTTGAATTCACTGTTTTTAATCCCACAGGTGATATAAAAACATAAGACCGACGGCCAAGCAACTCTCCCAGTTTTTACCTGGTAATAAAAGTTATTTAATGAACAGACCCCAGAGTAAAGTCTTACAGAGTAACTTGACACTGTAAAGTATTTTCTCACTTTTTATCAGTGTGTGGCCTTGCATATCAGACATGAGCTGTGCCATACACAGGTTTTTATGTATTTCTTTTAAAAATATCTGAGAACTGGGAAATATACCACTAATGTCAACTTGGGTAGTCATATAGAGAATACATTAAATACTACAGGACATCTGACTGAACATCAGGGAGTCATTTAAAAAAAAAGAAAAAGATGTTGATACAAAACAATCTCAAGCAGATTCTAAATTCTTGCATATTTTTACTTCTCCTAGATGAATGGAGATAGATAGTGTGGACGTGGCCCAGTACCTGTGCCCTGTGATGCAAATTAGTACCTATGCTGTATTGGTATAGGGCAGAAGCACTATATTGTTATTCTGTGCTGTGCTCTGTCTTCTATTTGCATAGGTCTGCAAGAAGACAAGCAGTGTGAGGCCGTTCAGCATCAAACCATCCTTATTAAATCCTCACTAATGCCAAGGTCACTTGTGGCTGACCTCACTGTGTGTACAGGCCATGAAGAAGATCTAAATATAATTTTCTTCCTTTGAAGATTGTTTAACATTGCTAGAATTGTGTGATTCTGGTATACATGAGAAGCCCATGGCATTTCATGACAAAGAGTAACAATATTGCTGTTTACTGTTTGCGTTTCAGAATGTAAAGCTGACTGTGATACCTGCTTCACCAGAAACTTCTGCACAAAATGTAAAAGTGGGTTTTACTTATACAGTGGAAAGTGCCTTGAAAAGTGCCCTGATGGGTTGGAAGCCAACAATCACACAATGGAGTGCACTAGCATTGGTAAGTTTGGTCCCCCTATGTTCTGCCTGGTTTCCTCACAAGGAATAGGGGATCTAGGGAGGGCATGAGTTGCAAAATCAATTACACCACCAGGGGAATGCAACTTCAAATGGAAATGTTCTGCATCACCAGATGTATTCCCTAGCACAACAAACTCAAGGTTATTTCCCAAGTCTGCCATTTCACAAGAGGTACAAGCTTGGTTGTACCCTACGATCACAGCCTTGACGCTAAGGGCAATTCTGCCTCGGGAAATATGGCCTGTTTGGTCTGCCCTAAGGTAGAATGACATCCGTCTCTTACAGTGTTATGCAGCGCCACTAACATCAAAGGTTCAAAAATCCCAAGTCATAGTCCACATGTAGTTGAAAGATTAAACTACTAACTGCTTTGCTTTAGCTCCCTTGTACTACCTGAGCCTTTGAAGCATGCATGCGTCAACATTTTGAAACTTATCTTCATAAAGGTGAAGGCTAGAAATGAAAACACTAAGGAAAAAAAACCAAACAAAACCCCCTAAAGTGGTATATGTGTATAAACACCTGACTCCATAAATTGAGGATTAAAATCAAACACCAAATGCTGTGGCACTGTCACTGAAGGAATGAGATTGGCGACACTGGTCCTGTGACTCACTGGCTGTGGAGAAGGACTTGCTTTTGTATCCCTCCAGCCTCTGACTCACAAGCTCTGATTACTCATTCCAAGGCAATTTTGGAGGTCACCACACCTAACTGTCTGCTCCATCCCTCTGCCACCTCTCTGGCTGAAAGCAGAATGAGTGATATATTTGCCTCTGGGCAACTGCAGTTGACATCCCCTGCCATGGGCATGCCGAAGCTGTGGCAAGGTTCAGCTTATTTTAGTATGACAGCAATGAATTGTGGTGGCTGGGGGCTGTGAACAGCAGTGGAAGTGGTAACCTCTTCAGCCACCAGCAACCAGGAGGCACTTAGGCACAGTCTGGCCCTGATGGAAATCTCCTCCCTCACAGTATCAAGCATATAGCTCTCCCTGGCATCCAGGGTTTTGGAAGGGAAGTAATGTAAGAATAAAATTAATGTACAGTAGTTTGGCATTTTCCTTCTCAAATACATATCCATTCTGGTGCCAGTGATGTTTTTTATGGTTCTGTTTTCAAGCAAATACTTTTATCTTTGAAAGAAATTCAAAGGATTTTTTTTTGTTTCTTGATGGCTGTTTCCATGTGCTGTAGACTTAGCTGCTTTAACAATGAGTCAGTCCCAACACGGAAAAGCCATTTAAAGCTACAGAAAAAAAACAGAACCTTTTTGTGCACGTGAAGGCCAATTATTTTAACAGGAGAGCTCCAGTGTAATATGAAAAACAAAGTGACCCACATTACAATTCACTGGAGGAAGGTTCAGAGATTGTGTGAGGTCAGTTATATTTTTAGGTTTTGAAAAATTTGGAAGTAAATTCTGGAGCTGCAAAAATGTTGACTTACTTACAAATCCATCCTTATAGAGGGGCTGGAAGTCTTTCCTTCTTCAGTGGTGGCTTATGGTCTTAAGTATGTATATGAACATAGATATAAATATTTACTAGACAGGGATACTGAAGAGATGGCACAAAAGAAGGACGGTTATTAAGAGCATATTGTTAAGCTTCCAAGGTTACTCCCATTTTTGTCTACACTGTTTGGACAAGTGTCCAGATGCACACCTTTTGAGTTCCCAATAGTACAGGATGTGCATTCAGATCACCATGGTTTAGACACTGTAATTCACACTTTTCTGAAAAGCTTGCACCCCCCCCAAAACCCAAATAATTCTCCTCTGCTTTGCCTACTTACAGCTTCTATATGCTACAGATAATGGCTCTTTCACCATTTAAATTGATTACCAAGCAGTAGGTCACCGGAGATATTTGATTCTTAATGTAATTCCTTTTTATATCAGTTGCTTCTTTATAACTTTATTGATTTCCAAATTCATTACCTTTGAGACGAGCTGCAGCAGCTTGACCCAGTAACTTCACTCAACTTTCAAGGTTTAATTCCACTAAAGCTACAAGGATTTACACCTCCACAAAACCAAAGCAACCTCAGAAACAAGCCTCAGTAACTGATTTCTTTGAGATCAATTGTGTTGTTGCCACATTTCAGGAATGGAATTACAAATGAATGAGTGCAAAATAGTAACTGACATAATTATTTTACATTACTTTGTGCCGTATATTCTCAGCAGTCCAATTGCTGTCAACTCAGTGCTGCAAATACTGATTAATTCCATTAATTTTTGCCACCTTTTGGCTGTTGCAGAATTAATTTAATGTACCATATGCATTGTGTGTACAAAAGGATATTGGCCAGGCTCAGCTTGTCCTATGTTTATTGCAGTGCACTGTGAAGCTAGTGAGTGGAGTCCATGGAGCCCTTGCACAAAGAAAGGAAAAACATGTGGTTTCAAAAGAGGAAATGAAGTAAGGGTCAGAGAGATCGTACAGCATCCGTCAGCAAGGGGCAATCCTTGCCCAGCTACAAGCGAGAGCAGAAAATGTATTGTACAAAGAAAGAGATGTCAGAAGGAAGGAAAAGGTACCATGTTATCATCATCATCATATGAGATTGGTATTGTGCTTGTTTAATAACTCACATCTAAATTCCCAGGCCTTGTTTGCAGGCTTCACCAAAGCTCTCATTGATATGGTGTTCTTTGGACTGGAGAGAACTGAGCCCTTGCCTGGAGTAAATAAAGTTCTAACGCTGCTCAAAAAATGTGCTTTGTGTGATCTAGAGAGGACAGGGTGGGCTGGATGGGAAGGCATGTTCTCTCTCAGTTCTGCTGAAAGAGCTGCCAAGATGAAGGGTTGCATGTGGAGCAACAAAAACATTTCATGGTGGGAGTTGTTTGTTGGGCATCAGGCAGCCAAATTTCACACTTCAACCATGAGATTTCTCCAAACTGATTCCTGTTTCATGCTTCCCTACACATAAGATCATAACTCTTGCAATTGCAGTGCTGTGGCCTCTCTCCTACCCTGAACTCTTCCTCCTAGCTCTGCCTGAACAATGTGGTCTGATCCTGCCATCTGCATTTGGCTCATGGAGTTCCAGCATGGGATAAAGACCACAACACAGCATGGCAGCCAAAGGAAACCCTACTTTGTTTCATCCAATAAGCAAGAGTGCTAGCAGAACCGTCCCTCCATGCAAGCCAACTTCTTGGATTTATTCGCCATCGCAGGACCTAATGAATGGCATCCCACATGTTAAGAATGGGAGATGTTTAAGAAGCCTATGAAATAATAATTTATACAAATTCCACTCAGTAGAGATTGTTTTTCCATTGTCCCTTTTCTCCCTTTCTTGCATTAGGGAAGTTACTTACTCTGTCCCTGGTGCAGTTGGCACAGGATCAAGCTATTTATGGATTCACTTATGCTTAGAATCAATGTCCAAAATGGTCATGCTTTCTTCTACTCTTGCAGAGTGGCACAACTTGAATCACAGCCTCTCATTAGCCCACTGTAACTGGGGGAAGAGTCATTTTCTTTCTACCAAAGCTAATTTTGCCAGAGCTGAAAATGCAGGACTGAACTGTAATTTTGGAACTGTGAAACTGTTTTTTTTTTGAGGTGATAATGATGTTGCGTATTTGCTTACGGCAATCTGGCAATCTCTTCAGAGTGGACAAGACATTTCTCTTTGAGAAATGCCTGCTGTTCCTGTGTAGTAAGTACTTTAGAAGAAACTACGCACGTATTTTACTGTCAATTCTTATTTTATGGGATCTCAGCCAAACCATACTTGAAAAATACTGCACACCACAAGAATTCGTTTATAATTATGAATCTTTTTCTTCTTTTTTCTGCAATGTGCATAAAGGTAGGTTTCTTCCTTTTGGGCAAGTCACAGACTATATTCTAGCCTTTTTAAAATTCAGTAGACAATCCCTTCGAAACCAATGCAGGCAGATGGAACCTATGTTCCAATCATACTCATGCTCTTGAGATTTTTATTTTTACATCTGAGACCCAGCTTTTTAAAATGCTTTTAAATCCATCACTATGTGCTCAGTATCCACAGACATCTGTTCCATTCACTTTCCTACACCTTCACAGGGAGATTTTTTAAAAATAAAATAGAATCATAGAATCATTATGGTTGGAAAGGACCTCTAGGATCATCAAGTCCAACCTTCATCCTAACATCTCTCTAAC
>JAVSBS010003265.1:0-49849 GCA_033124195.1 Coracias cyanogaster
GGACGCACCTGGAGCCAACTCCTTCCAGCTGCGTGACTCCAAACTGCCCCTGGCCTGCAGAGCAGGGCTGCGCCAGGACTCCAGACAAACCAGAACAATCTCTTCAGATTACTGGACCTGAACATGCTGTACAAATAAACCAGGTGGCTGGTAAATCTAAGACACCGCAAATATAGGCTGAAATTGCTTAAATATGCAAATATCATATGTTTAATTTCTCTTTTAGCTCCTCACATAACCTGTAAGTAAATCACACAGCAGATTGTGTCTTTTTCTCTGTTTCCTGGTGACTGAACACAGCTGAAATCCGAGTGCCAGATCAAAACTCTGAATCTTCTTTCTTTCCAGGCCCTGTGAATCTTCTGTTTCTTTTTATATAGCGACATTCATAGAAAATAACCCCAAACTAAGGACATAAAATATTTTACAAGGAAATCTGGGTATGAATTTGAGTTCTGTCTGTAACAGTTGGACTTGATGATCTTAAAGGTTTCTTCCAACCAAATGATTCTACTATTCTGATTTCCAGTGAAGAGTCTTGCAAACTGGACTCAGGTTAAAATCAGCCAGTTCAACAATCGACCTTTCTTCAAATAGGCAGCCTTGGAAAGGATCCTGGGAGCTGAGCAAGTGCCCTTCTCCAGCATGCCCCCAAGTGCTTCCAGCTTGAAACCAGAGCTGGCAGGACCAAAGAGTGGAGGCCAGAAACCAGATGGAGCCAGGTGAGAAGGGAAGGTCCCACCATGCTTTCAGGACAGTTCTTCAGCTTCAGCTACTTGTATGAACACCCTAAAACCATCCCCTGAGAGGACACTCCCAGAGAAGGACTCCAGTTGCCCGTGTGGCTGCCATGTGCCACACAGCTGCCCTGCACCCATGGTCTCTGCAGAGCTGACCTCCAGTTTCTGGAGTGACTTCATCCCAGTTAGATATTCTGTCAGGTCCATGAATCTCCCAGCATGATCAGACAAATACACAATATATTCTGTCCTTCCCAGATTAATAAAATAATACACATTTGTCAGGTTTTCAGAGTACATTTTCATGCTTTACTGCTATTTGTTAGAACTGAGGTCCTTTCAGGTATTTATTTATACAGCACCTCACCTACCAGATGTTCTCTGTTGAGTCACTAGGGACACATTCATCTTCATGTGCTTCTAAACTTCTCTTATGATTCATGCTGCATTTCAATCCAGCCCAGTTTTTTCTTTTTTTTTTCTCTGAAATATAAACATTCCCCTAGGTGCCCCAGCTCATGTAATTTCAATATAACCATACAAACTGCAATAAACTGTGCGCTGCACAATTATAGAACAAATAGCCCATTTTAAAAGTGAACTGCCAAAAAAATTTTAATTCTATTTTTAAAAGATTTCCTGCAAAAGCAAACATTTCCCAGGTTTGATAACTGGTCAATTTTTCATTAGCGTTTTTCAAAAGGGGGATTTTTCAGTCTGCAGATGTCTTTTTCAAAAGAGAGAAAGAGAGAAGAAAGAAAAGCAAGCAAGAAAGTAGGTAAGAAAGCAAACAAGAAAGAAAGAAAGAAGAAAAAGAAAGAAAAAAGTAGGTTGGTTTAATAGCCAGCTGGATCCCCAAGTCCTTAAGAACTAAATTCTTTTAAAAACGCTTTTTTGTTGTTATTTCAGCACAGTTTCTCTGAACTAATTTTGCTGTCTTTTCTTTCCACATCCATGATAGGAGTTGTACACCCAGAGAACCAGTGTAAAGCTTTATCTGCTTCTAGATGAATAAAACCAGGTTCTCAATATTTCCTTTCACCTCAACTTGATCTTTAAAGAGACACAAAAATTATAACCCTGTTTTCATAGCATAAGTGATACAAAAAGACGGGAGGTTTTAGAGTGGACCAATGCCCAGTATTGGAGAAGGATGTCCATCTTAAAGCACTCATGGTTTCTTACAAGAGAGCATGTATCTTCATTGCTTGTTCTTTGCAGCTGCAATTTTTGGCCAAACATGCTGGTTTTCTGGCTCATGAAAGCAGAGCACAATATAAAAACACAGGGAAGGCATTAGACCCAGTATCTTTGTCTCTCCACTTTCTCCCCAGCTCCTCTCCTGGAGTGGCTTTCCAAGGTGATGGTGCACTTGGAGAGGTACCTCTCCCTGTCTCAGGTAGGAGGCAGGAGCACTCTTCAGGAGGGTCCTGGCACGATTCAGTGCTGAACCCACAGCACCCCATCGGGTGGATGGAGGCTGCTCCTGGTGCCACCTGGCAAGATGAACTGCTTGTCCCTGGTCATGCTATGAGCAGGAGGTGGCAGCAGAGGCAGCTTGAAGGAACCGGGGTAGAAGGGGAAGGTAGGTGTTGAAGAGGGCTACCCAGTTACCCAAGTATTTCACAATGATTTAGTGCAGCACTGTCACTTAGCTGTGTAATCTTCTGACTCAAGACTATCAAAAATATATGGCGCTCTCTTTTGCCTTTTTGTAAATAGGCAACAGATGAAAATCCACCCCAGGCAAATCCTAGAAAGCGAAAAGAGCTAGAGAAAGCAGTAAATCATACCAGCTGACAGCAAAAGGAGCAGAACTGCAGGGGCTGGTGCCCATAGCCCACGGTGCTCACACATCTGGATGCAGCCACTCCTGTGACCTTGAAAGATAACCTGCAAATAAAAATTTTATTTTGGGATTCAAAAAGTGGGATTTACCTGGCTGGGAAAAGAAAGGGCAAGGATCAACCTTTGTAATAGGACAAAGGACTCCAAGGCCGAATAAAGCAGTGGAGGAGTGATTGGGACATGGAATGACTTCTAACAGCACCTCTTCGATACTTCTGCTGAGCCTCGTCTGAGGGAGAGATGCTTGCAGCATTCCAACCACATTTCTGATAGATGCTGCAAAATAAATTGAGAAAACTTAGTGCACCAAATTAAACCCTTTCTAAATTAATGCTAGGGTAAGACATTTGACTGTTGGGCAAGCCCCGAAAAGTGAGTTGGCACTAAAGCACTTCATTCCGGTGTCTGAAGTCAGGTTGTTCATTCCCTTAGAGCTTCATTAAGGTCTTGCAGGACCTATGAATAATGCCAAATTAAATGCCCTAAGTCTTAAGATCCATTTAATTTAAAATACTTCTGAGATGGACATAACAATTTAACTGTTGTAACCTCTGAGCAGGGAGTAATGTAGAATAAAAGAAAGAACCAATGCCAAGGCGGCTGGTAAAGCTGTTAACCCAAGGAAGGTGCTGGTGAGCACATCTGACGAGATGATCTGGCCGCTCACGTAAACAGCTTCTGGTGCAGATTTGTCAGCCACACTTATCTTTAATAACCTCCTATTGCCCTGTGGTCTACAGAAATAATCTAATTGGTGTGAGCTCTCAAGTGAACAGCATGCCAAGCTCCAGCTCAGTGGAACCACTGCTCCCTGTCATCAAGAAGAAGTGCAACTCCGAAAACACCTTGCAGGTCAACAGACTTATAACAACCCTCACTTGCTCCAGTTATTTGTTGCTTGCATGTCATCACATTAACTTGGGGCTTAACCTCTCACCCTCTTCAGGCAGATCAGCACTGGCAGGACTTGTCAGACAATACTCTAATAGGAAGCTTTGCACCTTTGAAAAATGAAGGGTAGGGGGACAGTTGAGAAGAATTAAACCTTCCCAGTTTGTAGGGCTTGGGTGAAGATGGAGGGATTGAGGAACTAGATATAGAAAGGTCACACTGAAAGTTTAGTGCCTCAATTTCACAAAGGATGTCCCAGCATCAAGAGCGAGGCTGTTTGAGGGGGTTTAAGGAATTCCTGTATTAAAAATACAAATTACACCTCACCGTCCCCTCCTCCAAATTACTAAAGTTTGCAATAACTGTCCAAAATAATAATTTCTTTGGTAAAATAACAAATAATTCCTTTAAGTACAGGGGCTTTTAGACATATTTTACTTAAAGTGTCAGTTTGGACTATGTGAAACTTAGCAAAACTTAGGGATAGTTATTGTATTATTTACATTTAACGGTAGTAACGGTCCCCATAAACATGTACGTTTTTTAATGCAGCAGTAACTCCCAAACAGAAAGTTCACAAATGAAAAGCAGAAATACTGACGTATTTACACCTATCTGTTAGTGTCTGGGCACCTCAGACACCAGCACCATCTGGTACCTGCAGCCTCAGGGGTTAATGCAATAAACAGGCAAGAAAAATGGACCGTGTCATTCTTTGAAACTCTTACATCACATTTGGCTCACGGCCAAAGCATTTTAGTGCTTGCCGTTATTATTTTATTGACGCGTCAAATCACTTCAATTTACAGTTGCACAACTCTGTGTATTCACATCCACGTTTCTAATCCACGGTGGAATTCTGTTGACTGACAGGCTGCGAAGGGAGCGGGAACGCCGCTCGCTGCCTGTCCTGCTGCTGGCAAGGACACCGGCAGCAGGACTGACGCCTTCATTCCCCGCGGAAGACACAGAGGTCAGGAAAAAATCCACTTCTGACTTTTTATGCTCAAATCGCGACTCTTCTTTACTGAGCAGAAGTGTGGCACAATATGTACATTTGGTAGAAAATCAGTCCTTTCTAGTGGCGGCTCTCTACTCTGAAGCAGGCTATTTTACAGCCCAGACAGCATTTGTTAGATAAGAAATAACTTCACTAAGTTGCAAGAAAGGGAAAACACCAAATGATGCCAAGTTCCCCTCCCACCTACCTGCCAACGCAAACTGGTACCTCCGCTCCTTAAAATTAAAATTAAAAACCCTGGAGCGTTTTCTCAACCAGTTTAGTGAGTTATGATCTCAAAGACGATCAATAAATAAGGTGGTTGCTAATGATCCTTATTAAAAAGCCTTGTCTCAGGCTGGATTACTGCAGTTTCTTAGGGGGGTGTGCGTAACAGCAGAGAGGATACAACATCCATCATTTTCACAAACCTCCCTGTAATTTAGGTCGGTGTTGCTGTCTAGATGACAGAATTGGTGCTGTGTTACCTGACATTAAGCGCTGGACCCAGCGGGAAGCCTTGGAGGCTTGCAATAAGCACATGGCTTTAAATGTAAGAGATTTAGAGACATTTTTTCCTGCCTTCTTTATCCCTTTCCTTTCTTCTCTCCTTTTTTTTTAATGGGTCTTATAATTGAAATCTTTGAAAGTCACCATTAGCTTAAGAAAGGTACAACATGGCATGTGAAATGGCACAGCCCTTCCTAAATTTTCAAGAAGAAAACCCCCCTTCAGTGCAGCAATCTGCCGATGCCATAGAACACTATGTCAATGAAGATGTGACAAATAAATGGAACGACAACAGGGAAGGGGGGGAGAACAGCAGTAACAAGACTCTGTTAACCCACAAATGGATCTGCTGGGTTTTGTCACTCCAAAGCACCTGAAAATAGTCAGTGGTGCCCAAATGCCAGATCACCTTGTCACAAGCACTTGCTTTCTGAAGGGAATCAGATCACAAGTTAGAGGAGGGATGTCTACAGAGAAAGAGGATTGGGAAAGATATGGCGAGACTTGTGGAAAAAAAAAAGAAAGAGAGAAAAATTAGGTTGAAAGCTGCATTAAAAATGAAGGATATGATTCATTCATTAGGAAGGGGAAAGCTGTGAAAGCCAAGGAGTTACAATTTTGAATCCAGCTGTATGTGGGATGACTGAAGATGAGGATTTGAGGAAGCTGAAGAGGCCAGAAAAATGGTACAACATGACAACAGCTTAGGTGTGTGCAGGTGGAAGAAGAGGGAGCTGCTGTGAGGAGAAGCAGTCAGATCCCAGCCAAGAGAGTTAACAGTGCCGACAACACCAGCGGTTCTGCTTAGAAATGTGCATGACAAAGAGACGGCTCCAATTCACTGCTCCAGCCACAAAGCAAGAAGGAAAAATTGCCAATACCTACAGCATCAGCAGAGACATCAGCCTCGGTAAGGTGAAATTAAGATGGAAGCTACAAGCTTGTAAGTTAAAGTAACTTGGCTGTTTAGAAGCAATACAGAACAAGCGACTTGAGCCAGCTAAAGTTTTAGGCTTCAGGTTTCTCTTCCCTTGCATTTATTACCCTCTGTCAGCTTTGCTGAGGAAGATCAGCCATGATTAATATTTCCCAGTAGAAGAAATTTATAAGCCTCCAACTGTAAAAGTATAGAGTGAATTCAATACCTAAACGTTATAGCTTTCTGTATAATTGTTTTATAGCTGAAATATAACCGGCATTTTCAGTTAGCTGGCAGCTCACTTATCACTTAATTCTTAGTTTCCTTTCCTCCCAGAGAGTGAAGCACTACAGAAAAGAGATACTCTGGTTTACGCAGGTGATAGGATTCCTTATTTTGTATTCAAGGCCAGGTTGGACGGGGCTTTGATAACCTGCTCTAGCAGGAGGCGTCCCTGCCATGGCAGCGGGGTTGGAACTAGATGGTCTTTAAGGTCCCTTCCAACCCAAACCATTCTGTGAGTCTATGATCTGTCTACACAGGACACAGTTAAGGATGGGTAGAAAGAAAAATTCCGCCTGTAAACTACCAGTCACCCAAAACACCATGTTTTGGTCAGGTCAGTTACTAATTTACATTAGTAAATAGGGACAAACTGCATGACAGATTGCCAGGCACAGTCAAGCTGCCTCTGAGTGTTTCTGCTTTATATTCCTGAGGTGAGCTGCGGTTCCTCTCCAGATGAGCCCCGGCACCGCCTGCGCTCTGCAGCCAGTCACTCCCCATTTGCCACCAGTTCCAACGCTGCTTGAAACGTGTCGTGGGCACTTGCCCGGTCATCTCTTCAAATGGGTTGAAACGCGTCTGTGCTCCAGCTTATTTTGAACGTTTGTTACTGCAGTAGGGGTAGCAGAGGATGTTTGTATTCTCCGCATCAGACCTTGTGAATTCAGTGAGGAAATGCATTGGGCTCGCCGTGCTTGGGAGAGAGGAGCCATCAATCCCTGTCAGCAGAAGGACCAGCAGCCAGATCACCCAGGCTTGTTTGCTGGCAGGAGCAGCGCCAGATGCAACCCTGACACAGACTGAAGCAGGGAGGGCAGGAAAGGTTATTTTTCAGGTCTATGGGTAATTCCACTGCCTCTGCCTTAAGAACTGCACCTAGCACCGTGACATTAAGTTCTGGTTTGTGCATTGTGCCTGACATAACAAGAAAAGCAATGAAGTTGACTTATTAAATGGAAATTCAGCAATAGGAATGTTCTCATACGGTCTGTTAGACTTTGCAATAAATCTGTGCCCGGTTCAGGGGACTTTGGCAGGTTTAAAAATCCAGGGGCATCTGCAACAAGTATTAAGTTTGGATGAAACTGGCATTCATACCATAAGAAAGCACTCTCATATGGCCTCTTTTCCATCTAAAGGCACCAGAGTGCTTATCAGGGCTGCAGAGAAGGATAGTGGGTGTTAATTATTGCATTGTGGAGACAAGGTACTGAGGCAAAGTCCAAATAGCTCAAGTCACGCCACACAGCAAGATGGGGACACAGGCTCTGCAGAACACCAGAGGCTCAGAGCTCAGCTTTTCTGCTTCAATTCTTCAGTGAACGGGTCTCAACAGCCGCTTGCTAGCTGCAAAATAAACCTTCTGGTCTCTGAGCATTCGCATATCCCCCCACTCTGCGTACTCAGTCAGTGTCGATTGCCCATGTTAAACGCGGAGGTGTTCCGCATCAGCCAGCTATGAATCTTTCCACTGACTGAAGCTAGGATTGAAAAAAATGACATATATCTCTGCACGTGCCCAGTCCAATGAAGTTGTCAGTAGCAGAAGAGGAGCTGTTTAAGCTGCTCACACTCTATCATTCCAGCAGCTACATCCATCACTTCAGGTAGATTTCCTGTTCCATTTTCCATGTAAAAGCAGAAAGCATAGCCAGTCATTTCCAGAGCTTTTGCTCATGAGCAGGGTCACAGCGATGAACAGGATTTGGCCATCCCAGAATGGACAGGGTTAAGTCATGAAGTAATTCCTCAAGGGGCTTTTTAACTTGAGTTAATTTTGAAGTGCTATCAAAAAGGCTCTTAGGAATTTGGGGTTAAATTCAACAAAAGGAAGACATATCTCCCTGCTCCCAACAATTTGGTGGCATTTTTTTAAAGGTGCCAGCTTTGCACTTGAGTTAACATCTCCTCATTGCCTGTCAGGTCAGTTGCTTGTGAACAGCCTTTCGATTTGTGGTACTATTCCGCAGAAGATCAGTCCCTCGGTTGCTTTGCTGATCTCCTGCTCTTCCCCATCTAACTTCCTTCTGGTCTGGTGGATGTTTATCTGTAATTTTGGGGGGCTATAATGAACCAAGCAGTGCCTGTGAGTGCCACTTTGTCCTGGGTGTCCCTACTGCCATCAAAGGGATGTGAACAGCACCAAAGGGACTTCACTTACCCTCTGCCTTCTCCCCCAAAACTTTCAAACTTTGTGTCCTGTATGAAAAACAATTTAAACAGCTCCAGTGATGTATTTCAGAGTCTGAACACAGATTACTTCCTTTTGACATACATCAAAGTGATGTACTTGGGCTGCTATAAAAATTTTCACCAGTACTCTGTAACAGTGAAATGGATGGCTGTATGCCATCCGTGACACAATATTACTTAAGAAAATACATACTCATCTCTTACAGACTCTTAAATTACCTGAAGCTTGCTTTTGTACTGTACTTTAAATTCAGTGTTAGCTTCATTTGTATTTCTTCCATTCTGTCCTTCAGTTTAGGGACATCATCAGAAAAATATCAAATCTATGGGGTAGTGTTTTTAATTTTTTTACGATCGAGGGTAATTCTGCCTGATTATATCTGATTCATCCCCTACTAAAGGATGTAAATCTGCCACTGGCACAGCGTTTGCCTTGGTGATATAATAGGTCACTCTATTTTGAGTCCTGAAATCACCTAGAAGCACCAGAGGAGCAACTTATAAAAGGTTAAGAAGGTCACGTGCTTGCGCACTTAACTCAGAAACATTAAACTTGATGAAGTGCTGCGCCGCGACTGCGTAAACAATACAGATACATATTTTCCTCAAAGTACAATGGGCCCGCACGTGAATAATGGAGGCACTTATGCCGTCCAGAGTGTGAGTAATGAGGGCACTTACCCCATCCGCAGAGCTCCGCTGCGCTGCAGGCTGGGAGCCGGAGCCTGCAGCACGGGGCCAGGATACAGAATCCAGCACCCTGCTTCTCATCTCCAACTTCTCTTTTCTGACCCATTAACACTCACCACAGTTGCAGTACGGGATCCAAAGTAGCCATTGAAACAAAGTACAAATCTAGGACCTGCTGAGCTCCCAGGGCTTTTAGCTTCTCGGTTCTCTACGAAGGCCACTTTCAGTTGGTGATCAAGAGGCAGGGCTGATATGGGGGTTCTGCAGCTTGCGTTTCTGAGCTCACTTTAAAAGTAAAATTTAAAAAAAGAAGTGAAAAAGATCAACCTAATTACTACCAGTATCATTATTGTAAGCAGTCCTGGCCCAATTTTTTTTTTTTTTTAAGTTCTGATGATTCTAGGAGAAATTTCTGGGCCTGATTACTGGTTGCGCTTGCTTTGGATCCCCAGTATCAAAAGAGTTACTATGAACTTACACAAGAAAAACAGAAGAGGCACAAGGACTTTGCAACTCCACAGCAAAGCATTTTGTATAATAAAACAACTGCGTGAACAATTTCAAATACAGAAGGAGGTCAGAAAATATTTGGCTTTTTACCAGTTCAATTTGTGCAAGCAAAACTGATGATATTTCAACTTTTTACTATCGAGCTTTTTGCCGTTGTTAACAGTTTTGTGTGCCCAATATTAATCCTTTCCACTAGGATGTAAGGCAGCTTTGTTGGACTTAGGATCAGATCCAAGGAACATCCTAACACACCTCCCATCCCTTACTCTAATAGCTCCTTTCCTGATTTTTGTGATAGATTGAAACGGCACAATTAGATGAGAAGTGGAACAGAGGAGATGCAGACCTTCACTTGCCTCCCTATTGGACAACTATTTAATATCTGATTTTAAAGTTTCACAATATAAAAAAAGTGGTGCCTTACTGCTATAGTTTAAGACTAGTGTCCACAAAACTTTGTTAAGTGCTAATCCAGCACTTTCAGAAGGGTAGATGTAGCTGTAGAATTTGTCTCCAAAATGGAAAACTGAAAGAAGCAGAGCAGGTCTCCACGATAGGTACCTAACCTGTTAGAACATCCAGCTCATCCAGTACCTCTGTTCTCACCACTGAGAGTCCAGATGGCTACCTTGGAAAAGACAAGTCAGTTTTAAATGGATTAAGTTAGAGTCAAAGTGTTGATTCCATCCTTGGAATGAAAATACACAGTGAAAATTATTTCAATCCTGCTGACCTCATCCCATCTGCTGTCTTAAGTAAGTGAAAGAAAAGGTAAAAGCTAACCAGGAATACGAAGAGCCAATTATTTGTAATGGGATTTATGTGCTGCAGCCTTTTGGCCCCTTCTGGTGCACTGGAGAGGTGGCAAGAAAAACCATCACAACCACTTTTATTTTTCCTTCAGTTGGCTGCAAGTCATCGACCAGGTTTGTAGGGACATGTTCCCAAAGGCTGGTTTGTTGGATCCACCTGCCAACCCTCAGCCGGGCTTCTTCAGAAAGTGGTTTTATACAAACGGAGCTGCACAGCTCCCCATCTGTGCATCCCAATAACAAAATGTTTTTCCTTGCCTTATCTGGCAAAGGCTCTCTCTTCGTCCCGATTCTTTGAATGCTGAGTCCGCACAGGGATCTAAGCCCAGAAGCTGCTGACCATGGCTTGGAAGCCTGCACTAAGATTCAGTGCCTGAATATGTGGCAGGAATTTCCGCAGTGCTTACTTAGGCAAATAAGGAATTTTGTATCTCATTCAGGCATAGCTAAGTATATAGCTGTCCAAATATATAAAATACATACATCCGTGCTAAATGGGGATGTGCATTTAATGTTTATACCTTTTGGGTGCTAAAATGAAAACCCCACTGGAAAACCATTATCCTAAGGGACACATTTTTCATCCTGCATGCAAACACTCACTTTAGAAAGCTAAATTATTATCTCTAGGGCCTGTTTTTGTTGTTTCTCCTGCCGTACTTTGTGGCTGAAACCAGTCACAGCTGTAGGAGGCTACAGCAGTATTTGGACTGTATGACTTCAGTCATAAATCAACGACTACAAACTGAGTTTTAAAGCATGATGGAGAAGAATGCACCTCTGTGTGCACCACTTTCCAAGTCAAGGACACATGCAAAGTCCTGCAACTGGGATGGAGAAGCCGCGTGCGGCAGTAAGGGCCCCGCGCATCCAGACAGACTGGGATCTCTCAGACTTCTTAGATGTGACATTTTCTTCTTCTTTTCTTTTTTTTTTTTTTGCAGAAAACCTTTTAAGTTTTGTGGGAAAGCTTTTAAGTGACATGATAAGCATCACGATAATTTTATACAGTTCAGGATTGCCCGGAAGGGCGAGGGAAAGGAAAGAAAGTTAAGATTAGCCTTAACATTTCCAGGATTCAAAGCTGCAAACTTATTGGGCACCAAGACCAGTGTCTTTACTTTGGATCTGAAGCAAAACTCAACATTCCTCCAGTCTGCTTAACCTTCCCTGTCAATAGCATTGCTTTGACATTAAATTTCTCTGTTATTGAAAGATTACCTTTCAGGCTGAGGACATCCACAAGCAAATGAAAAATGTCTTCCTCTGCTTTGTGAAATCATTCCCTTGTCTTCATGGACTGCAGCCAAGGACTGTTTGTGATAGAGATGATTAATGCAGAAATCGAGTCTAATGTGAAAAGCCCTGGGAACAGTTACTTTATCTTCCAGCTTTTACTTTCAGTTGCACCAGGAAAGGCGTGCACATACTTCCTTCCATGGGAACCAAAGCCCATAAATTGTTATAGTAAATTCCTTGCTGCTGGGAAGCTTAGATGGACAACCTCACACAGCATCATCTGGTTCATTACTCAGAGCTTTCAGCTGACTGTGATTATAATGCCTCAAAAAAGCCCAACCAAGGTCTTTCTCATTCCACAAATGTCATTCAGTTTAAAATGGATGAGCACCATTTTGGTAAGAATTTCTGTTCCACTCTACTAGAATAGTGCTTTTACTCCCCATTGTATGCCTTTGGAGAATGCTCTATTACCTTGATCTTGCAGCTTCTTGCACTGAAAGCAATAACTGTTGTAGTCATTTATTATTAACGATGATAAAAGCTTTATTCTCCTCATGACAGGTAAAAAAAAAAATTTCACTTGTTCATGACTTTGTGTTTCTTTAGCTTCATGGTTCCAAGGAGAATTGGTCTTTGGAATCTCAATCTGTAGCTCAAAGCACAGTCTGTAGGTCTTCTAAAACAAATAATAATTAGAAAATCATTCCTCTGCTGTCTATCACTCCTGGCTACAAAAAGCTTCTGGAAACAGACTGGAAGAACCATGTACCAGGCATTAAAGAGTCTGACCTCCTTTTTCTGATGCCACGTTAAAATCCCAATCTTCAACTTTAAGCCAAGCACAAAATCTTCTTTGGCAAAGGAAAGTCACTAACCCTACTAACAAATCAGCAATTTCTCCCTAACTGCCCAGTCCACAGCATTTTGTTCTATTTACAGCCATGACATTGCCTGCTACTTGAGTAGGCTTTTGAGAGCAGACTGGTGAATCTGAACTCCTGAAACCTAACTGCCGCTGGGGTAATTTGAGGTAACCCTTCAAACTTCTCCTCCTCCTTCTTACCACAAAGATTCCACTTGAGGCTGTGTTAATCTCTGACTTCCCCTTTGGGAGAAAAATAATACTTGTTTCTTATATTAGGTCATAATAGCAACAATAAAAGGAAGGCTTCAACGTGCTTTATGAGGAAACTCAGAATAAGATTTGATGTATCATCTACTGATCTGGCTAATCGAGTAGGTGTGTACAGAGAAATTAATCCAGCACCACACAAGTACCTTGAAAGCTAAACCCCAGAAAAACCACACACCCACACGGCCGGGTTTCCATTGCATGTTTGCATACAAGCAGTACATGTCATTAAGTAAAAAACGCTGAGGCTCACCCAGTTTTAAACTTACCCCACTGTAGTGGGGCACGGGTCTGTCAGCACCACAGAAGCCACCTCAGAAGTGGGATTCAGGGCTCTTGAGCCCGTTACCCAGCCAGTGACAGGAGCTGCAGAGCTCAGGCCTCTTCAGGAACTCACCGGCAGGAAAGCAACTGCAGTGGGGCTGAAAGAAAACTGTAAACTGTGTCTCTCCTAAGGAGACCACTAAATGTGAATAACTGCAGCTCTAACACTTAATTACTCATGAAGAAACCCATCTACCACTGGCAAAATATTGATGCACTGTCCTTCACACCCTTGCCATTATAGAGGGGAGAGGACTTGTTTACACGAGTTTTCCCAAAGCCTTATGGAAGCAGTTTTAGACATATCTGTGGGTTCCCTCTCATCGCTACCTTTTTACAAATGCTTCATTATGCTAAAACTTCAGTACATATCAGATTCGCGTTATGCTGACTGGCTGAGTTCTCTCACTCTGTTTCCTAAACATTAATTAATGCATTACTGGAAGCTAGTGAAATCCATCCAGTAGCAGAAGGTAGTTTACATGAAACAACTTGCTCGGAATTTTTCCTCGATAGGACCCTTCCAGAAATCACGATGTTGATGGAGTATCTTGAGCACAAAAAAAAAAAAAAAGGAAGATAACTTACAAATAACACTTTTTGCAAACACACTTTAGAACCTCAGCTTCCACTTGACTCATGTTTGCAACATCCCTCTTCAGATATTTTGCTTGCACAAATATTTAACAAGCCAGTTTGCTGGCTGGAATGCTTCATTAAGACGTATTTTAAGAAAGTTTTTAAAGTTACAGAGGGAACCAACTGAAATGGGAAACAGTACCTGTTTCATTACAGTCTCAATTACAAGCATTTAGTATTTACTCTTTTCAATGAGAAGGAAATATTCTCCACTGCAAGCTCTGTACAATTACTCTGAATCCTCAGCTTTTGACGGAGTTTCTTGACACGCAAACCATAACAGCCAATGGGTATCTATTGGCCACAATTCGGAGCCACAAATGAAAAATTACAGAACATTTTGTTCTGTTCAAGAGTAAAATGTGAACAGGAAGGGAATAAATTCCGAGTTCCAAGTGCCCCTTTTCCCAGCAATAAACACACCACAGTTTTAAAAGAGATCACGAGAGAATGTCAAATTTTCTGAAGACAATTATTTTCTCTGTGTAATCTCAGTTTTCATTTCTTCTACAAGGTCAGGACTGTACCATTAGAAACCTGTGCCAAAGTGATGTGCTGATTTTGCATATTAAGCAGCATTAAAAGCAGCTGATGTTTTAGTCCAGAAGTTTGCCCTCTCTGTGGAAAATCCACACTAAACTAATGCTAAATTATTTTTATGAGCAGATGTCTGATACTCACTGTCTTGATTCACTTCCACTGTACCTAGGCACCACATAGTGTCAACAAAGCTATTGAAATGGGATTAACTTCACCTTTTCATGGTACCTTATTCCTCTGATGACTCTAGACCATAGTTTCATTTAATGGTCCGGCTGATCAGGGAGACTAAAAGTTAAAGAAAGCCATATGTGATCAGTCAGAGAAGACTTTAGGAGGGACTTTTGTTAACAAAGTAACAGCTTTGTAATTTCAAGCCGTCCTAAAAAATAAAAATAAGTTCTGGAGAAAGAGTCTTTTCCATTGTATCACAGGAAGGCAACCAAATACTAACGTTTGCTTTGTCTGTTATTAATTTTTCAGCAAAAATCTCACTTTTATTTCCATGTGCTTCCATATTTCCAATGCAGTCAATTTCAAGAAAAAAATGCACATTGTTGAGGTAAAATACAAGTGGAACATTTGCCATAGTTGTGCAACTCACCAGTGGAAACATCCTGTCACTGCTGAGGAAAGGCAGAGTAGAGGAGGCTCCGGGATCTTAGTCCTTTGGCTTCAGACAAACTGTGGCTTTGGGGCTGTTTTGTTGTTTTTGTTTAGTTTATTTTCTTTAAACTAATTTCATTAAGTGAATACTTCTACTCCCATTCTACCCCCCCAAAATTATTTGTGGCATTGTAACCCAAGAGAGGGAATCAAAAGCCAGCAATTCTTCCGCTATGTGGTCTAAAATTCCTCCTTCTGGCAACAATTTTATTTTTAAAGAAGGCTACAAAAAACTAATTGTAATAACTTTTAATGTGAGTTAGCATGTGGTAGAGCCCTTTCTGCCTTCAGAACCTTGTATGGTTTCTTCCTGCGAGAAAAACATCAGTACTCTACAATACAGGACAAAGCCTTATCTTCAATGCTTTGGAGCCATATTGGAGGGAGGAAGATACACAACAGATGGCCAAGAGGAGGTAATTCTTATTGAAGACAGAAAATTCATTTAAATGCCTGATTACAGATACTGGAGAAATATTTTTAAGCTTCCCTGCCTGAAAGAGGAGGTGTTTACACAAGCAAATTAAACGTTTGCTTTCAAAGAGATACACGGTAGCTGGGAGGATGCGTTCTGCCAGCTCCACAGGACCATCTCCTTGGTGAGAATTTGGTCGTGCTAGATGGAGCATACAGCCTAAGTTTCAGTGATCCTGTGGGAAGGGGATACCTGTTGATCATATGTGGGGTTTGACTCCTTAAATCTTTAAAGACTTACAGATTTTTAACTTTTCCTTTCTCGCATGACAGGAGCCTATAAACTGATGTAGGCTACTGCTGTATTTAAGAAGTGGTAGATTAAATATTTAACTAAGTACTAGTTACTGGGTAGTAAGAAACACATTAAAAACCTGCAGATTTTAATGTCTGCCAAATGTGGCATATGGTATGCAATTAAATCAAACAGTTGCTTACCATTTACAATTTTAAGGACACTTAAAATTTTATTACTCCACAGATTATTTCTTTTTCCCTTGAAGGGGGTGGGGGTATTCAGTCAAATCCAGCTTCCAACTAACCAGCTACTTTTTTAGAAAGCCTCTTGTTCCCTTTGAACTGCATCGGGAAAAAAAAAAAAGTCTATATTTATGAATTAGTCTTCCATCTATTGAAATTGTGGGAAACAGAGAAACAGGGGAGAAGCAAACATCAGTTAAAAGAGAAATTCCAGTTTGTGCTGCTGATTGCCAGGAGAGTCCTTGGCATGGTTTAGCCCTGGGCTAATGAGCCCTGTCCCCCAGGTCCTGAGCTGGGCTCAGGGGGTGCCACGGAGCTGCTTGAACGCAGCGGTGTGGAGAAGAGTCCCAAGCATTTAGTATTTACTGGTACAGTCAAAGCTATTGAAATCAGTGATTAAATCCCGGCTAAGTTCAGCATAGCCAGGGTTTTATCTGAAACTTTTTGTTTCTAAGGAGCAAACCTACGTGATAGAGCTCATTAGGCTTCATAAATTAACAGTTCTTTGTGGATGGTCTGTGTAAAGTACAGCATTCATTGTAGCTGCTTCCTTACAGGCCACAGAGAGACATCACAAATCACTGCTTTATTTACTGCCTCAGAACTCCTGAAACTTTGGTGAAAAAAAATCCCTTGTTCTAAACCCTAAAATGGCATTGTGAATTGTTGTTCTGTTTTAAATCTTGTTGTTTGTTTTCTTCTTCCAAAGGAAGCGCTGTACCTTAGACTAGAGTTATTTTTAGCGACGCGTCAGGAATCATATTTTGAAATGTTTGCCAGCTTTTTAAAATGTGCAATTGAATCTTATTAAGCTGTCAAAAGTATGACTAATATGTTAACAAGCAACATGATCCCACAGTAAATCGGTATTTCAGAGTATCTCAGAACCCAAAGAGGGAAGAAAAGTGGTTGTTTGCAAAGGTTTTGCTCTGACACTTTGTCCTCTCCACCTCCCCAGTGCCCTACATCTACCCAGAGGCATTTACACCCTTTACAGGTGGTGTAATCTGACCTAGGAAGCTGGACACAGAAGCTACTTCCAAGGTAGCACTTTTGGTTTTCCGGCAATTACAACCAAGAGTCAACATTTTCTATAGGAAGCTGCGTGATTCACAAAAAAGTCATTCCATCAAAAACCAATGTGTCCCTTTTGGCTTTGGCTGAAGGCTTTCGGTAAACTCTGATGTGAAGTTAAATGATCTCAGGAAGGGTGAACCTATATCAAGATTAAAGCCTTCTCCTTCAAATATCCAGAGGTACTCGCTGCTGGAGGGGATGCACGAGGGTATTCTCTGGGTACAGACAGAATCATAGGCGAATTTTTGTCTAAATTAGGAAAAGAACTCTCAGGTTTAGCTTTTTTTAGGAGTGAAATTGCTTGTCAGATACATTAAGATACAATAGGGGGTCACGCTTACCTATGTTATTTTTATTGATCAAATGACCTATTTGCCATTTGCTCATGCAAAGAACAACTGACATCTGGAACAGTTTTCAAACTATTCGATGTAACCATTTTCAAAAGAAAACTGGCTGAATAAAATAATTATCCAATCAATTGAAATAGGAGTTTATTAGTAGCAGCTGACTCTTGCATTTCTGGCTTAGCTGAACGCAGTTCTGTGATCCCTGCTACCTAATGATTTTCAAAGGATGCTGTAAACACAAAACATATATTATTTGTAAACAGCCTGGCCTTTGCTGTTTTGAGTATGTAAAGATTTTTTCTACTATAAGTATACTAAAAGTTAGCCTGCTCGCTAACTTGTTTTATTTCCCCATACCCCCTAGGAACTTTTCTAGGGAGTAAGAAAAGCTGGCAATTATAGAGGCCATGGCATGGACCACAGCGTGGCCGGGACAAGGGTGGTGGTCACTGGCGAGCTCTTCTAGCCAGAGCCTCTGGGTTTTCTTTCTGCAGAAACCCTGGAGTGGGCCGGTGCATGGCAGGGAGTCCATGCTGCAGGGAGAGGAGCCAGGTAAGCATCAAAAGAGAAGTAGTACATGTTAGACAGGAAGCCATGCACTATTTTGAGGGAAATTTTGTCATTTACTACCCCTACTGTCCAAAGCACTTGACGCCATTTATTTAAAAAAATAGAAAAATTATAATCCTAAAATACTTCATGTGAAGAGTCTCCAAATTATTGCTTGAGATTTCCTCACATGGACCTCCCAGAGGTACATGGAAATTATAGAGAGTACCAGTTCCTTCCTCTAGCCAACCTATTCATCACATAGCCAGCCAAGCACATCAGGGTAATTTGGGGTCTTGGCTACATACAGGAAAATGAAGCTGGATGCTTCATATAAATGAGTCAGTTTTTCCCCCAAGTGCTGATGTGACTGTCTCAGAAAGCCCTGATCGTGGTCAGTTAACTCTGCAAAGTATCTTGCGTGCTTGACTGCCTATTTACCTTTCAAACACTGGGCCAAGATCATGAAACCAGATGGAAATTCTTTGAAAATTGAGTACAGGATGGAGAGACTGCAAAGCCAGTGCCCAATGAGATAGGACTTCAGGGAAGAGAGAACCAATTAAATTGCGTGTTTCCAAATTTGGTGTGCCTCACAAAATTAAATCAATACTTCATCTTATCACCATACCACTCCTTATATTTTTCCAACCTTTATTAATTAGAAACAAACAACTAACTAGTCAACCCACTAGTAACCAAAACCCAACATTTTACCTCGCCTCCTGCTTCTTAGACAAAGTTAATTCTTCACACTTACTCCATTATCAGAACATGACAATGCTCTGCTCGGGAAACAAAGTTATCGATACATGACGGTCATGGTATATCACTTCCTTAAATTATACTCTGTAATGTTTTCTGTTTTCTGATCAATCTGTATTTATCAAATACAGATTTGTATTTGATTCCTTTTTTAATGAAGGAATGTTCAACTAGTGCAACGGACTAAATAAGCACTTCACTAACATATCATTCTGTACAGGCATTTATTCCCTCTTTCAATACTCTTCACAGCATTTTTGTGGTTTTAAGACCTGTACAAAAGTCTCAGCTGTGGCACTGGGTAAACCTCTGCTCTGGTTTCCGTTTAGGCTGTTGTGTTCATTTCTGTATTTCTAATATAAGCCAAAGAGAGCTGAAACAGGAGCTCCGTGTTTTTGATGCCTGTATATAGAATCTAGTGCTAGACTGAATCACTGGGTTAATAGCTATTCTAGTAGGTGTGTTACCAGGCAAAATAAACTTGCCTGTTACTAAAAGGTAAGTCCTCCTCTGTGGTCTATCAGAGCACAGAAGCAAGGGCTTGTTTTTAAGCACCAGAGGCAAAAAAACCAGCAGCGAGCCTAAAATAAAGCTCACGGCAGTTCTATGATCCTTCTGTGCGAAGGAGTTTGAAATGTGAACTTCAGGTGCGTGCAATAGGCACCACAGACCATAAACGGAGATTATCTTCATACATATTGGTACAATTCTCACGTTACTGCCGTGTGCAGGGAAGGTAAGAGGCACAATGGCCAGCTGTGCTAGGAAAAGGGGCTGAATAGTAAACCCACATGTCACTAAGCGATAATCACATCAGTGCTGCCGTTCTGTAGGGAAATTCCGAGGTGAACTCTAACCCTAAGTATTCCAAACTGACTTTTACAGGGGCTAACAGAGGCCTTCAGCCTACCCAGTCTGCAGCTGGTCTTTGTGAGCACGTTCCTCCTTACTCGTTAAGGTAATACATTCCCCAGATCAGCCTGCAACTTTACCAGCATCGCTGGTTCCAGCCACCGGAGTGCATTTGTGGCCATCGCCAGTGGACTTCCCTTTGCTTCTGCAGTAGATACAGAACATGTATTGATGATGTGTGCCTGAAGCCTGCAACTTTCTTGTGACTTTTGGCAAGGGCACTAGTGTTCAAACATTATAAATCTGTGTGCTAGACTTTACAGAACAGAACATTCGAAAACGATCACAGTAACATGGGCCAACTTCAGCTATGGTTTTGATTAAATGTTTGATAGAAACCTCAGAAAAATGACAACATGCTTCCATAGATAAGCTCTGCACCATTTATATGCCACTTCACTGCACTAAGTTGATTCACTGAGTATTTGCTTTTCCTGGCCACAGTTTAAGTGCTCAGTAAAGTTACATTCTATTATTAAGTGCTGACTCTTTTTTCCCCAGATTAATGGGTTTTGGTTGTCCAGCGAGATGAAGCCTTTTGAAGAGGATGGACTACACGGAACTGAGTAACATCACTGGTACCGGGCTTTTACCCTTTTATGGTATAAAGGATGCCAAAAAAGAAAGCGCTTCCCAGATCAGCAGCCCAAGATTATTTCATTCTTTGTGCAATTTCTTATGAGCCTTCAGGAAATACCCAAGCAGTTTTCCTAATGCAGATTGCTAAACGTGCCTTTCAAAAATACCCACGAAGTAGCCTTGCCGCTGTAACCTGACCCAATAATGAAAATGAAAGGCTAGCTCAGAGTGTTCTGCCATGACAAAGAGCCGAACAAATTCAATTTTCCTTACCCTGCCATTTAGCAAATTTTGTCATTTCTCCATGATTAAATAATTTGATACATTCATACTGTGCTGTTTAACTGATGACATGTTATTAACAAACTATGGCTCAAAAGTGCCAGACCCAGCTACCTATCGGTATCGCCACTATCGCGGGATGCTGAGCAGCACACTGCGTATTAAATAGCATGAAAGCAGACCCCTTAAACACCCTATTTCTATCCCCTACCCTTGTATGACTGTCTTAGTGCCACCTGAACATATTAGAAATGGTAGAATGACAATATTATACCTGGTGCTTCATTACTGCATGCTCCCTGCATGTTTATTTATCATTTACCCATCCGAAATCACCATCGAGTCACTGTCTCCCTTGTACATTTCAGCCAGACATTGGCCACTATGCTTCTCTTTCCTTAACAAGAGGAGTTGTCCGTAAATATAAACCAGACACAGAATACTGGCAGAACAGCAAATAGGATTCCATATTTGGAGAAACCCTCCATCAGGAAAAATGCACATTGGCAATATTCTTTGATCTACATTTTAAGTGCGGGCTCGAGGATATGTGTAAACATAACTGTCATGCAGGAATGTTCCCAGGAATGAATCTGGAGGTTATGTCCCATCCCCTCTCGAAATATGCTGGTCCGATACTGGACGTTGCAAGAAGACAGAGCGTGTGTGCAACAAATACCTCCCAAAAGGCTAAAAGATGGAAAGATAAATATTTCAGGCACATATATCTAGAAACTAAGAGTATTAGCAATAAAGTACCTGCCACTCCTGCAGGAGATACACCATGAGGAGGCCTTCAACACCCACCTCCTAGTCAGAGGATGGAATGGTCCCAGGCTGATGCTAAAGAGGAGTGCGAGGACATCCTGCCCCCAGAGAAACCAGCACACACCACAGCCTGTACATTGCCCAAGCAGCTCGTTTGCAGCAGAAAGAGCATTTGCAAGCAGCTCTGTGTCCTGTCCAGTGAAGCTGGTGCTTGGTAAGCACAGAGAACAGTCCAAACTGTTGAAAGAATGACCTCTCCTCCTTCCACCCCGACCTTCTACCTCGTCCCAACATCAATCCCAGCCCCACCTGTGGTAAGAAAAAGATGTCCTATTTCCATCTGAACAACACAAGTCTTGGGTGTTCACATTTCTAACCCCGTAATCAAACCTCGTCCTGTTTCTCTGATCCGTATCACAACAGTTTGGTCGACAACAAACACTCCTCGGTAGCAGTAAACTTACTTCAGACACATCTGTGGGGCCCCAGGCGGGCCAAAGAATTGCTCTGTAGTTACAGCAAACAGGGTTGTACCTGTGTCTGCTTCTGTGGAAAGGTTTAACAAGGGGGATTGCAAACATTATGGGAGAGTGTGGGCTGTAATGATTTTTACCTGGTGGGGAGTAATTCATCTGAATGTTGTTTTATCATTTCAAGTGTTGCTTGTGGGAAGGGAATGTCCCAGCTCTCCAAGAGCTACATTATGTCAGCTGCCGTGCTCTATAAACAGATTACACACACCTTATACAAACAAACCGTGGTTAGCTAATTGCCCTGAACAAAAATACCCACACAGAGGAGAAAATTCATTTCAAAATGATTAATTATATAAATTTTAGTTTCACTTCAGCAACATACTTCCTATATCCCCATGTGGAGCTGCAGCTTAATAAAACTCCCTATAAGATTACCGCCATTTAGCTGGTTTCACAAGTTCAGATTGTTGTAGAGAGTCGTGCTGTGTTGTGAATTCGGTACTAACCACATTGTAAACTATGATCTAACTTGGCAGAGAGGATGTATAGATTGTAAATAGGTATTATGACAGGTGCATCGCCTTGTGCCAGCAAACAACTTCTTAAAAATATATAGTACTGAATGGGTATGGCCATAAATAAGGTGGAAAACTTGCAACTGGCTTATTAAAATATTCAGGACAAATGTTTTATTCAGAGGGTCATTTCTCATTACCCATATCATCAGGTAACAAAGTAGAAGGAAAATGCTAAGTCAGGCCAATGCCTTTTGCTTCTATTTTCCAGAACTTATGTGAAGTGCACGGTAAGAGAGTCTCATGTGAGAGAAAAAAAAAAAATAATTTAAGAGCACCATAATTACTTTTTGTCAAATAAGAGAGTTCAAAAAAACCCAGCACATCTCTGCCTTGGGTATGTCTTCTCTTTATGAAAGTATTAAGTTTTCAAGATCCATTTTGGCAGCATGAAGGTTGAAGTAAATATCACACTAAAACAAACAAACAAAAAAAGACATTCAAGGAAGATGGTAGAATTTTCTCTAAAAACAGGTTCAAACCATGATTGACTGGACAGCAAAATGCTTCCAAGTTCAGGAGGACCAAGATGCTCAAAGGAAGAGATTAAGAGATCCACTAGCCAAGTAAATGGTTATAAATACACACTTCCCAATGCTAACACAGAGCACTAAATACAGAAAACAACTGATGTTGATACAGCCTACGAATGGTTCCCATATGTGGTTCCTGACTATGTGTATCCTGGGTAGTATATTTATTGCAGTGGTAAACAAAATCTTAATTCAGCAACCCAGTGGCTCACCGATAGGGCATGTGTGGCTATCCAGCTTTTAAGAAAAACATTCTTAGTGGTATTCACAGCCACATTACATAGCCCCGCAGACAGAAGGTCCCTCATGAATTTCCACTGGAATTCCAGCCTAATGTGGAACTCATGGGATATAATAAGGATTTGATTTTGTGACGTCCAAGGCGAAGCACTGGTTATGAACTGCTAAAAGTTTCACGAGCAAGTCCAGAGCTGGCATCTCCAGCACATTCTCCAATGTATTAGCAGTACGTACAGGTCAGACACTCCACCAGTTTAGGGCAGCGTCACATGTGGGAGCTAACTGCAGTGAGAAAAGTGTCAACATAGCACACTAAGATCTTATTTTATTCCAGTTATCATTACTAAACAATATTCCATTCCTTATGGTACCTCAACTCTCATGAAAGCGTCATGCAGGAGAGCTGATGCACTAAACATCGTTCAGAGGTTGGGAAGATATTCTCAGTTCTAAGAGTTTGTTTCTTATTGTTATAGAAGAAAGTATTTACAAATATGTGAGCAAACACAAGGGAAGTAGAACACTTGTAATCAACGAACACGACCTCCTGCACAACAGGCCATACTAAATCCTGCATCTAGTCATGTGTCCACATTTCCACCTGCCTTGTGTCCCTCCTCTGGCTGTTCACGTTCTGCTGCAGACACACAGCGTGATCTTCTAATATTGTTCAAGGGTTAAACTACAACTTTTACTTCCCCATGGAAACAAGGAAATCTCTAAGCAACTGACAAAAATCTTTGTAGGAATTGTTATGTTCAGCAGCAGCAGCTGAAAGCGTTTAGTTTATGAGCCAGAATTCATCTTCAAAGGCTTCATTCTGCCCAGAGAAGGAAGAACAAGAGATCAATTAAGATCTCTTCCAGCATGCTAGTAACAGTGGGAAACATACCTCACACAAGTCATGTAATCTTGGAAAACATCCCAAGCAAACCAAAGTGTGATTTTCACTTTCTTACCTTTCACAGACTCTACAGCTGCTGCTGCAGACCGAGAAGGCCAATCTGGGGAAATGTGAACAAAAGGAACTTTGGGGAGCTCAGTTCTGAAAAAGGCAATTATGTGCAAGGTTCCAGGTTGGCCATTATTTAGCACACATTATCCAGGTGATAGATGACCTGTCTTTTCCTTTTACTGTGATGTCATTCCCGTGCAAAATCTGTAGCGTATGGAGCAGGAGAACTGCATGTGGGACGTTTGCCTCTTTAGTCCTCAAAGCAACTCCAGCAAACTGTCACTTTTAGATTAAATATGGAACTAATTGTAAAATTATGAGATTTCATAGCAAGCGTTATAAAACTACTGTTTATTCATCTGAAAATAATTAATTAGGTTTATTTATAACAGGTTTTCTACATTTTGTTTAGAATATTCCGTTATGTTCCATGAAGAAACACAGTTCCCTTAGACGCGGGCCTAAGCCTAAGTCTGGGAGCTGTGCTCGAATTTTCCTGAAGATGGAAGTTTCTCAGATCTCAGGCCAGCTTGGCTCTCTACAAAGGTATGGATGAAGACTCTCACAGTGGTGAGAATTTCCTCTGACTTCTAAAAAGAGACTTAGTGTAAGCTCCTCGCTAATTTTAATGGTAGCCAGGAGCTGGTTTTCTGCATGGAGAATAATAGGAACAACCTTTTATCCCACTAGTTTTCTATGTCAAATTTGGAACATTTGCAAAAGCAGATCGTATTTTTGGGGGGGTCCATTTTATGGCAACTGTAAAATTCCCATTCCGAGGTCTTGAGACCAAAAGGACCAATGTAAGAAAACACAGAGCTTGTAACCACGGTCCTTATAAATCTCAGCTGCACACAAAAGAGCAAAGAAAATACAGAGATGGTGAACAGACTTTAAGACCAGGGGAATAAAAGAAAGTTTATTTAGAGGAGACTCAGCACCAGACTGGCTTGACTTGAATGACATTTGTAATCTGTAAAGAGGCTGTGTTATGTGAGGTGAATGCTGAGCGATGCTCCTCAAGGGAGAGGGAACGCCTTGTAGGGCTTTCTTGTGCCTCTGGAAGGTGGGGTGAGACTTACAGCACTGCAGCACAACTCCTGAAGTGCCTAAAGGAAACAGCCCAGTACAGCAGAATTCACTAACGTGCATAACGGGTAAATTATGCTTGTTTGCAGATTCTTTTATTATTTTAAAGCGGTAAACAAGCACAATTTGCCCTGTTTCACTCTAAGAGCACTCAATGCTTTTGCTCAAAGAAATCTAGGGAAAAAGAGGGCAAAAGCAGCTGGACAAGGCTCTTCTGCAACCCTACTATACTCAGTGGGCTCCATCAGCTCCAAACACAGCTCCAGCCACCACAATAATCTCCTTTCAATCCAGCCTTTGATTTTTCTTTTATGGCAATGATTCAGATACAACACTGTTAATAAGCAGCATAAATGTCTCCATACAATCTTCAGTTATGTTCTTTCATAGATTTTAGGAGAGAGATACCTACAGATGTATATTTAAAATAATTTTTAGAATAGTCTTCTCAGTTCTCGTACTGCAAGCTGGATCATTTGCAGTAACTCAGTTCAAACTGGAAAGAGCATCTTACAACATCCTTTTATGGAATAAAATTATGATCTTATTTTGAAGGAAAAATATATATATATAATTGTGCAAAGGATTGGTTTGAGCTACATTACTTATAAGAAAGTTAACTCCACAGACACAGATCTTGCAAGTGCACTTAGGGCTAAGTTTGGTCTTAGAAATCAGGAAAGCAGTTAATTTTTCCAGCTGGACTTAGAAAACAAGGTCAGCTTCAGAAGAAACTTCACTACGGAACTTCTGAGAGAAGCAACACTCTTAATTATCACTTTGGCAAGTCTGTAAGAAACCGTCATTGCATCTTACTTGTGTAAGCGCATCGCAAAATGGCATTTCTGCTTTGTTACGAACGCGTTTACATAAAGCCACGAAGTTTTCAGGGAACTCCGGATGCGAGGGCAGGTGTGTCACAGCCATGCCTTCGCTGGATAGCAGCGTGATTCATCTCATTTAAGAAATGAAGACAAAAACCACAGGCACTGGCGTGCTCCATTTCAGTATCCTGTGTATAACCACTACAGGAAGAATGCCTGCGTAGTTTACAAAACCCTCGTCCTTTTTATCCATCCTAAACTTCCTGAGTGTGATTTTATTAAATATGAACAACTCCCAAAGAATTCTTTCCCTGAGCCTGCGCAACCCCAGAAAGCAGGTTGATGGAAGGCCTGCTTGCACACGCAGCTTCAGAAGCGCCCGGGCGGTTCGGCGTGGGGTGGGTTGGTGCTGCTGGCAGGATGCATTTCATTCTTACTGGAAATTGCAGACAAAGGCAAGAGCACCTTGAAATGGACCAGCTGTTAATATTTGCGGCCGCTATTTGTACCGTATTTCACCAGGACATGGTGGGGACAGAGCAGACTTACTGACTGGAACAATTTGGTATGTAGATAATGAGAAACGGTGGTCGGATAATGTAATACGGTACTGCCAAGAATAAGCATTATAATATGTCAGCAGCTTTTTATTGAATTAAAACACGATTTTCTAGGTACGAAGTACAATGCAGTTTCAGCGCTACTACTTTACACCTTCTCTGAGAGCCTTTCATCTCAAAAGCCCTAAAACACCAAAATGTAAGTGAGATGCAGAATTCTCTTACCTCTGGGGTGAAAGCAAGCAGCTGTTTAACATCACGTACAACAGCACGGTTTAGGGCAGCAGTTGCTAATGTGGGAAAACATACCCAGATGTTGACTCCTTGTCATTTTAGGATCACATCTTGCTTAGATATTCATGCTCAGAAGACTGAACTCTCTCATGCCTTTGAAAACTCTCTTTTCCCCTCAAATTTGAGAGGAAACCATTATTTTTTTCCACATATAAAAAGCAAGATGTATATATGGCTTCACTGGCATTTCTCAAGGTTTTGCTTTCTTGGACTCCAATACTGTGGTGACGCATGCATGAACACTTGCATCTCAAATGGCATTGGGAAAGGGGAGGAGAAAGGACTTACTGCCTTTACTTCCAGACAAAGCTCATGGAAAATCAGGAAGTGTCCTCACAAGTGTCACATAGACATCCTTAAGTACTGGCAGCTAACTTTCACAGCCACGTTAAAAGTTGTCTCAAGACCAGAAACTGTTTTTCCAAGCTAAAGCAATTTCAAATCCCCAGACTGTTATCTGACTGAAGTCCTTTAAATTTCATTTTTCTGTTCTTTTATGCAAAAAAGCTCCATTAAGTCACATGTTGATAACTAATGTGTTTCAGTAGGTGCCACAAGTGAGGGATTCAAAGCCACAAAGTGCTCCCAAGTGCTCTGCCCAGCTCAGAAGTCCAAAACTACCGTTTTATATATTAAAAAGTTTATACATATATATATATATATATATAAAAAAATATATTTTATACACTGACCCGGCCACCATGCACACAGTTAGCAACAAGGTCACAGCAGTGCTGTGCTCTAAGAAGTGCCACTCTTGGCTAGGCAGGAGCTGGCTTGGTCCTTATCACACCAGTTCATTCAGACGGCCCACAGATCATCTTAGACATCCATTTTTGACACATCCTTTTGATACTGGGCTTCGGGGAAGTATGGGACAAACACTAAACATTCAGTTTTATATTTACCACCTCCAGCTCATCTCTTGTCCACAGGCTGCATTAGCAAGGCAATGACACGTCAGTTGATGATGACTTACCAGCACAGTCCCACAGCAGATGTTACAAGGAGATCACCCGTCAGGCGGGGCTTTGGGAGTTCCCAGTCAGAGCACAGAACAGAAGACAGATCCCATGAGCCTGAAAAACAGATGATTATTAATGGGACTTATATGACAAAGTTTTTGGCTCAGTCCTGTAAAGTTTAAGGACTGAAACAAACCTGGAAGAAGTTCACCACAAGGACTGCCAGGAGGACAGCTGCTTAGGGAACAAGAAAAAAAGCAGTGACCCACACTTCAGAGTGGAGATGGGTGGAGTTCAGCCAACAGACAAAGTGCAGACACAAAATGAACCCAAAATCCCACTGCTAAGTAACTGTGAAATTGCGATACAAAGGCGATTCTGAAGCTCTAAACAAGACAAAATGTCTTAGAAAAAAAAAACTGGCTGCAGGAACCAAAGGGATATGATGTCCCTAATGACATCCCCTAAAAATAATGCTTTTGTTTCACAATGCTTTAGATCAGAGCCTTGGTGATGATACTTTAACCAAAGTTAACTAATGCAGTTAACCACAGATGCAAGCCATATGGACACCAAGGCAACTCCCAGGCAGAGGGGCAAGTCTAACCTGTCCTGCTCAGGCAGAAGGAAATGTCTTCATCGAGGCAAGAAGTGGCAAAACCTTTCTGAAGAGTAATTTTGAGAGTCACATCAATGATTTTATATTCAACACAAACAGTTTAACAAGAGTAGCAAAAGCAAAGAGCTCGCTAAACAAACATGAGAATAGTGAACAGCAGAGCAGATCCTTCAGGTAGCCTGGGAGAGGACACCACGATCCAAAGAGTCTTATCTTTATTCTCCTTGCTAAGCTAGTGGGGAGACTGAAAGGAGGGTAACAGGGTTAGAAGGAGGATATTAAATCTTTTTGCTTCATCACCTCTCCAGAAAAGAGCAGAGAAAATGGTTAGAGAATAGAAAACACAAAGGCAGAAAAATAGTTTGCTGGCAAAGAGGGGAAAGATCATAGCATCCTTCAGTTACATGAAAAGCTCTTGTCAAGAAGAAGAAAATCATCTGTTCTACTTGCTCATGGTGGAAAGAACAAGTAGTGACAGCGCCAATGGTTAAACATTAAGAAAAAGCTTTGGAATAGATTTTCCTGGGAAGGTCACAGAATTTCCATCACTGGAAAAAGGTTAGACAAATATCTTTCAGGAAAAAAACTATAGGTATAGCTGATCTTAGTTCGGGGGCTTCATGACCTCCTGAGGTCTTTTCCAGGACACTTTTCTATGATTTGACAACTTAAGCAGTAATGACAAATGTTACAGACTTTCCTTTGAACTCTTCAGATGTCATTAAGATTCTCCAGACCCTTTATTCTAACAATTACTCATTACACAGATAACAAAGGCAAAGTTTGCAGAAAGAGATGACATCCTTTATTTTTCCAACTACATCAGTCTAAAAAGGCAGTATTTGGGGTACACGTTCCTTTCTGAGAAGAGCAGACAGGGAAACAAGGCATGCCTGCTGCTTTGAAGGGCTGAGCTGCTACTGGGAGAAGAGCAGGTGTAAGTTGAAATAGCTTTTGATATAAGGTCATGATATTACATCATTCTCATGGAAACAGGAAGAGCTAATGTGTTTCTGGTATTTAACACCAGAAACAAATTCTAGTCTCATGAGCATCTTCGCTATTCCGGTTAACAGCGTGCATCTACCTCCACAGCGGCTACGTTTCATACTGAGAGGGAAGATCCTCCAAGAGATTTTCCTCTTTGCAGGAAAACTTCTATTCCCATGCATTTAGTCTAATTTTGGAAAATTTTCTATTCTCCAGTTTTGAACGGCCTTTATCAGCTTTTGTTTGTACATGCCAGATAACTAGAAATATGACATCAGACAGTATCTGTACCCCTACATACTAATTACATGACATAATTGCAGGCCAGCCCATTAGATCAAAACTTAAGTAGCCTTTTTCCTCCATCGCAAACCCCATGAAAGAGGTGATAGTGCCACTGAAATGCCTTTTATACGCAAATCCACAAGTCTGCCTAAGACACAAACAAACGTCATTTAAGTTGCTAGCTATAGCCCAGAGACTCTGCTTGCAACATTTGGACAAACAGAAGCAGAGGATTCTCCCTGGTGATCTTTTTTACACAGATCAAAGACTTTCCAGCCCTTTATGGGAGCCAGTTTAGGAATTAAAAGATGACTTGGCCTTATTCAAACATCAGAATTCCATAATACTTGGAAGGGAATTAGAAAGCCTGTGGTTTAGAATTTGCACTTCTTCTTTAAGCTTAGAATCAAATCATATTTTCAATGTTAACTGTGTTAAATAAAACAGCCTATCTGCTAGCCTATGAAAAGCTGCAGACATCTTAGCTCCACGACGTCTCTGGTGTTTATCTGTTTGAAGGAAGCAGGCCCTCACTTCCAGACAGATTGAGTTCAGCACTTATTAAAATCAAACCAAGCCAGTTTATAGACCAGAAATGACATCCTTAATTATTACCCAAGTATTTTTATCTATTGCTTGTAAACACGCGAGGTCAGCTGTACCTTCACAAGAAAATAAACATAGGAAAAAAAATTCAAAGTGACTGAGCGCATAAAAGAACTTCCAGCTGAGCAAAGTCCTGCTATCCTGTCCTGAAGCTATGCAATCAGTTTGGGTTTTTCCCTTTTCTTTTTCCCCTCTAAAATCATATTAAAAACATCCTATTAATTTACATTTCTGCAGGAAAACTGGATAAGACTGAAGGTTGTCTTTGGCTAATTTATTTATTGGTCATGCACAGTAAATAAGATTTACATTTCTGTGCTTTCTCCATAACAGGGAGAAAGGATGAATAAAATTTTAACAGCTAGTAAATATATTGATATTGCAACAGCATCAACCCTAATCATTCCTGATAATTGCCAAACACTTCCTGATTTTGAGAAGCAACTTCAACAAATAATGTCTATTGATGTCTATACCTAGCCAAATACTACTGCATATTAACAAATAATGTCTACTGATGTCTGTACCTAGCAAACATCACTGTACATCAACAGATAATGTCTCTGCCTAGCCAGATTACTGAACATCAACAAATAATGTCTATTGATGTCCCAACCTAGCCAAGTATCACCACCCATTTATGATTTCATTGCATCAAGTATCAGTAAGTCCAGTATATTTTTTGCCAGAAGCTTGTTATAAAAGATCCTTATTTATTACATACCATATCCCTGCCTAGTGAATAAACTTTAAAAAGCTCTAAGACAGGAAGATAAGAGTAGAAGAAAGAAAAATATTCTTTTCATCTTCTGTGGACTCTTTATAATGGCAGTTACCAATAGATCTCCTTTCTCAAGCCACCAGGATGTGACTTGTTCCAAAGATAGACCATTATGGTCTCGTGGCTGGAGAGATGTTAGGATGAAGGTTGGACTTGATGATCCTGGTGGTCCTTTCCAACTATAATGATTCTATGATGAGCAGAGCATCAAGCACAGGAAGGAAGGGGGCGGGGGGGTGTGCAGAAATAGCAACAACTTGCATCGATCTCCTAAGAAGGAATTCCCAGCCAAGCCAAAGACCCGGTTTGTAAAGCCGACGGGGATGATCATCCATTTAAGCCATCTGCAGACCAAACCACAGAATGTCCTCTCTTCCTAAAAAGCAAAATCCATGTAAAGTCAGATGTGCAGAGAAAACAGAATATTCCGTTCCCAAAGGCTTATGCAAACAAAAAGGATTTTTAGGCTCCACACCCCATGATTTTTTTTGTTCCGCTGCATTTTTATCTGCTGGAAAAAATGAACGCAGGGCTATATTAGCAGCCGGTAGTTCCCAGCATTTCTTCAGTGTGCAGCGCAGGAAGGGACCTTCCCCTTGTCTGCTGTGTTTCAAATGAGCATTTCAGGAAAGAAAACAAACAAATGATACATAAACAGCTTTGCTTTCACCCACTTAAAAACCCTATTGTTGATATAAACGCACAGTGTGAAACTTCCTAAATCCAAGACTGAGACAAAACAAGCAGGTGAATGACCACAAAGCCCAGCAGAGTCAGAGCCACAGGCTCGGCTGCTGCTCTGTGCTCTGAAAGGTCTTCTGGAGGCTGAGCACCCTGAGCCTTGGGGTTCTGGGCAGCAACTCCCTCCACAGATTTCACAGAATCCCAGCATGTTGGGGCTTGGAAAGAACCTCTGGAGAGCACCTTCTCCAACCTCCCTGCTACAGCAGGGTCACCAAGAGCAGGGTGCCCAGGACCTTTCTCAGGAAATGCAAAAAAGCAAGCTCACCCCAAGTTCAGCTGGGGCTAGGAAACAGAAAACCTATCTGTAGAAAAACAGAGCTAGAAAGAATCTCAGAAAGTTGTGTAGGAAATCTGCGATTCCTGTGCAGGATCCATCATGCCATGACAATTCAGGCAAAATCATAGAATCATGGAATCATAGAATCATTTTGGTTGGAAGAGATTTTTCAGATCATTGAGTACAGCCATTCCCCAGGTCACCACTAACCCACGGCTCTCAGCACCACATCTCCACGGCTTGGAAACCCCTCCAGGAATGGGGACTCCACTGCCCTGCCCAGCCTGGCACAGCCCTGCACAACCCTAAAATTCTTCCTTGTGTCCAACCTGAGGCTCCCCAGGCACTTCATCTTTTCCTATCACTTGCTCCTTGGGAGAAGAGCCCCACCTGGCTCCAACCTCCTTTCAGGGAGGTGTCAAGAGCAGGAAGGTCTTCCTGCAGCACACATCCAAAGAGTGTCTTCTCCAGTGGGGAGCAGTGCTCTGCAAAGCACAGGGAGAGCTGCAATAGGCACCATGAGGAGGTTTGTTATCAGAGACTCCGGTGCTCCATGGGTGGAAACGTGCTGCCATGGCAGCAAGGGCTGAACACAACAACAGGCAGGAACAAGCTGAATCCAAGGAAAATGCCCAGTTGTTAAGTCCATTTTTGAAATGTAGAATAACATCATTTAATCTGCTGGAAGCAGAGGAGCCCAAATCGCTTCCCAGTGCTCCCACAAAACCTTCCCCCTTTTTTTCCTGCTAATGGCCACCAGCCCCTTCCCTCTGCTCTCTACACGCTCTTCTGCAATGGTCCTTCCTGTGATTTAGACACATTAGAATCGCAAGCATGGAAAAAAGTACCTCACTTTTCTATCATGCTGTGTAAGTACAACACATTTAAACTAATAAATGTTCATTCCGCAATTTTTAAAATAGTTTTATTACTGATAATGGGAGTTTCTGTACTTATTCATTGCATTTGCCAAGGCCCTTCTTTAGGAATCGATTTTGAGTTTATATTACAGTGTGCTCTGGATTAATATGAACGTGTAATTCTAAGCCACTCTTGTCTTGCCTTACTGGATTAATTTAATGTCTTTTTAAAGACAGAGCTCCATGTGACATCATTACGCTGCCAGATTTATAACAGCCAATGAAGTCACCATTATAGCTTATCATAATTTTCCTCTTTCACCAATGGTCTAATATGCCATTAGTCCCACTTCTCAATTATGAATCTAGCTTCTGGACAGGTAACCTTTACCTAGAACACAATATTTAACTCACAGTAATGGTAAGAATTACTTTACAGTGACATTTTGATTAATGAAACGTAAATCAGTATTACAAAATTTCAGTATATTTCAGATGCAGTAGATATGAGAAACAGTCTTAAAAGATAAGGGTTGGTATCGAAAATGTTGCCAATGTTTCTGAAAGAGCTATAGTTCTTTCCAATTTTTTTTTCATCCTGGTAAAAAAAAAAAATCTTATTTGCCCTGTTTGTTCCTATTTGTAGCACAGAAATTTCCTTCTATATACACATGCATATGAAACTACATTCATTATTATATGAAAATACCTGCAGCATATTGTGTTTTCTGTTCCTTCTACCCCTGTTAATGGGTGATTCAATATGTTTATTCTCCTCACACCAAGTAAAAC
This sequence comes from Coracias cyanogaster, assembly GCA_033124195.1. Classification (NCBI taxonomy): domain Eukaryota; kingdom Metazoa; phylum Chordata; class Aves; order Coraciiformes; family Coraciidae; genus Coracias; species Coracias cyanogaster. The sequence continues at coordinate 33,643 of JAVSBS010003265.1, forward strand.
ATCACTAGTATAAAGAGTAGGTGTGAAATTAATAACTTTCTGTAAAAACATCAATTTTGGCAGTTCAAGCATGGTTGGTTATAAGCTGTACCTTGGGCAGGCTGTACCTGCCTGTCTGCATGCTTACTCTCAGCTCAGTCCCATTTTCTCCTTTGGTTTCTCCCAGTTTTGGGGTCTCTTGGAGGACAAGATGGGCCAGATGCCTCTTCTGCCAGCCCTGGTCTAGTGTTTGAGGCTCAACTTATTTGTTCTCATTTCTTAGCATTTAGACTTTTGTCTATGTGTGTTAAACAATGCCTCAGTTTTGATTAGCAACAAAAGGGTCACATCACAAAAAGGTGGTAGATCAGTAGCTGGCCATGGCTGTCAGAGGGTGAGGTTTTCTCTAAGAAGGCAACTCTATTGCAAAAAAACCTGACACCCTGTATTATCTGTCTACACAGTTAACTTGCATAGATATACCTCAATCGGTTCTGAAATTAACTCCAGCTCAACAGTCATAACTTTGGTGCCCTGGGCTAGTACGGCCGCAGGAGATAGATTTATGTAATTGCAGTTGTATAACATTTTTGTAAATGGGGGAAAACAGCTTATTGACAACCTCATCAAATGAGCACTGTTCCTGTTCCAAAGTTCAGACATGCTTAAGGAATAAACGTTTGTGTGTGGTCTTTCTTCCCCTTCTCTCCTCAGCAACAATTCCATTTCTCCAGGCACAGAAAAAGGAAAGTGCTGGAAACACAGCGGATGGAGGAACAGCAAGTTGGAGAAATAGCAGGGAGGAGAAGGAAAGACATGATGGACTGTTCAAACCAAGTGCTAATCTTCAGACAAGCTTCCCTGGATTTTACAACATCTGTTACACTATTACGCACATCTTTCAGGTATCAAACCTCCACTCTGAGAATTCACCCATCATCTCTATATATTTAACTCCTCAAAGTTCATTGCAGAGCTCAAATGAGAAATAATGATGTAGAGGTTGCTCTTTTCATAGCAACCAAAGTATAATTTTGGTCCAGGTTAATCACTTAACTCTTCTGTTTCCCACAGGGGAAAACAGTTCTCTCTCATAAATTTGTAACTGTCGATGTGAAGAAGAAATAATAGAAGAAGAAATAATAGTTTTGATTTTTACATTTCATCTTTTCAATCAAGAATTAAATTTATAAAATTCCACCATATACTAATTTGTCTTCTTACCTTTCAAAGGAAAATAGAGAAAAAATAATTTTTAAAATGCCAACTATTCCTAAACCAGTTGAGTATCAACCAAGTTGAGTATCAGCCGCTGATTCAACTATATTTTGCGTTAAAGGATCAAATGTCCCTATGCCTGACAAGTAAAGATAATGAAAAAACACAAACACAAGCTTTGTCCTTTGTTGCAGGGTCAGGAGATACAATCACTCACTTAAACTATTAAATGTAATGCATACAGGCGTACAGAGATGAAAAGTGCCAGTTTAAATTAGCTTGACCTGCAGTGTTGACTCCTGGACAGACGGCATAATATACCCTGACTTCATTGCGGAGGCATTAGAGGCACACAGCAAGAGCCCATTGTGATGTTGAGAAAAAGCTGGGAAGCAAGCGTAGAGAGAGAACCAAAACCTGCCAGCCCCCCGCCAGGCTCTTGGCTTCCTTTGGCCAGATCCCTACACCATAGAGCGAAGCCTCCTCTCTCTGAGCTGCAGCAATAGACGCTCATTTGCTACTTTGCCATCTACAGAGCAGGCTTGAGGGTGAGATTCAGCATCCTAAAGAGCAGGCTGGTAAAGGGCGCACCAGTCAACGTCGGCGTATTCTGTCCAGGAGAAGGAGCAGCTAACTGTCCCCGAGCCTCGCTGCTTGACAAAGCTGGCAAGCCTTTTAGGGAGGACTGTACAGGCATAAAAATTAGGTAGGTCTGTAAATCCTCATACGGTATTTCTCAGAAGACAGCAGGAGTCATCTAAAGAAGTCTTTCTCCTCATAAATCTTTCTCCTGCTAGCAGAAAGTGAAGGATCTTCCCCCCCACGTAAACACACACCAAGCCACACACAATTTTTTTTTTAGTAGATTTTAAACTAGAAGAGGAACAAAGTGCTTATCCAACCTCCCTTCTGCATTCATTCTCGAAATTGGGAGGGATGTCTCTGAAGCGAGTCAATAACTCACCGTGAGACATCCTGGGAAACAGGAGCAGGGTGCAGAGCACGGCGCGCTAGCAAAATAGCCGGGGACCTCAAACCAGAGAGCTAAAGGCTAATGGCACCGCAGCGAAAGGCCGTTAGGAAAGAAAAAGCAATTAGCCGTTTTTACAATGCATGAAAGTTGGCATCGTGAAAACGGTTGGCTCCAAGTATCGATGATTTATGTCCATCTGTTTCTTCACCAGCACAGGTTTGCAGCTACGCACTCCGGGAATGTAGATTTTACAGGCTCTAAGTGGAAAGGACACATCACAATATGAGTGCCCTGCGTTCATCAAACAGGGTCACCTGCAGCTCCAGAGGTCATCTGGGTTCTGTTTTGTTATCTGGTCCCTTTATAAAACTAGAGAAAGTGATATCCCTGAAATCTCCTCACACTTCCCTCTCCTGCAAATGCAGAAAACACGACAAAGGGCAAGGAGAGGTAAGAAAAGAGATGATGACACTGGATGAACCTTGCATGGAAAGGACTTGTGGGACGCCGTCTGTGCCATGTTTGCATTATGTTGAATAGTCCTGCCCATGTTTCTCATTCTATTTAATCATTCTTTTGTACTGAGATAATCCGACAGGAAGCCAGATAGTGATTTACTCCATAAAATATATCCGATTCCAATTGTTCCTGCCAGCAACCACACTTTCCATTTTGTTTTGGGGCCATAGCATAGCCTTGTTCTTTTCCCTCACTTTTCAAAATCTGTATTATGTTACCAACCATAAACTTTGAGAAGCTCTCATGGTAAAGGAAGAAAAGAATTGAAAAATAGGAAAACATTTTGTCCCCTACAAATCAGCCTAGCACGAAAGTGCCGTGATTCAGCCTCAAAGCCTGGCAGCAGCCTGTGGCTTTCAACACCGGCTTCACGGCATTTCGCAGCTTCTTCAGCCTTTTAAAATCATGTTCCACCTTTGTCAGGTGGCTTGCGGAAAGCCTGCACACCAAGAAGGCAAGAATAAAGAGCAGCTTGTTTTCAGCACAGAACATCTCTTAAAGCATGAGAGATTTCTCCAAAATTTTAAGTGCGTAACAAGAGAGTGGTTTGTGTTCCCGTGTCCGGTGTTTCTCAATCGTTGGGGTCTAATAAAAGATATTGAAACCTACAGATACTGCCTTGCCTAAAATTAGGCATCAGAGTAAGAAGTTCGGGTTTAGCCTTCGCCTAACTGAAGCATTCTGGCACCTGCTTTATTAATAATAAAGCACTCTCTTAAAATTTAAACACATTTAAGCACCAACACCAGAAGTGTTGGGCTGTTTCCACTAGTCTGTGAAGAAAAAGAAAAAACAACACCCATTTATCTCCCTGACTGAATTTAATCATGCGTATTAAAAATGTTGGCTTTTATGACTAATGGAAAGTCAAAACACTTTCTCTGTGTATTATTTTAAAGGATTTGCAGCACAGTGGAGCTTTCTGAGCAATCACAACAGCGTGCATACATACCCTGCTTCTTCTGCACTCCCCGAAAGAGCCGGGGAGCTGGATAATGGCTCCACTGTCACAGTTACTGTACAGACAAAACTGTGCCAGATGTACAGTTGGGGCTAATCCCGAGCTGGAGCTGAAGGGCTAATCAGAGAGCACGCAGAGCAAGCGAGGGAATATTAAAAGCTCCCTCGCAGCTCGGAGCAAAGAGAGGCCTCTAAGTAGGGCAGATCTCCATTCCTGGCTGTCAGAAGGCTGAGTTGTAACATGAGCTGGGCTCCATTTGCTTTTCCATTTATATAAAAACCTTTTTGTTTCTTTTGTTATAAACTTAGACCTGCAGAAGAAAGCCTGGAGGAAGGGGGGAGGGCGAGGAACACTTGCTGCCTGCGAGATGTAGGTTGTTGTTCGACCATCTTACGCAGCGCGCAGCCCCCAGCTACCCGCCCAGCTCGCAGCAGCCACCCTCTGCCCGTGGTAACATCCTGCAAAATAAAAGTGCTTGTCCACATCCAGAGAATCCAACCCAGTCCTTGCCCCCGAGGACTCTACATTGCCGAGGAAAGACAAAAGCACCCCAGGAAAGAAGAGCAAGCAAAACTGTCTCCTTTTACAACACTCATAGTATAAGTCAGTCTTTAGGAGACTCTTTGAGATGGGAAGACCTTGGCAGATCAAGACTTCAAAAGCAGCTCATGGAAAAGAGGAAGAGATCAATAGGGTAGGAATAGGGTAAGCACCTTAAGAAAGCTCTGCCTTTGGCAGTACTGATGGCAAAGGGAGCAAGCCTTGGACAGGATGCACTGGGAGAGGCTCTAAGAAGCTGTCTCCAGGGGCAGCTCTAAAGGGAAGTCACCCTGGCAATAAGCACAAAAAATGTATTGATCATGCAAGAACAGCATATATATTGCCACCTTGCTACACTTCAGAGATCAGAACAAGAAGAACAATCAGTAGTAGGACATTACGGGAGTTGATGTGGAAGATGAGGAGTGAAAGCACAAATATAAGTGTTTGAGTTTTCTGCAAGAGAAGACACACTTATCTCTTAGCCATGCAGGAAGGAAGCAACACACACAAGCTGTGTGAATGTACTGGTGAGGGGAACTGTAAGGAAATGGAAAGACTTTACCTAGCCAAGGCTTATGAGTAGTAATAAACATAAAATCTTAATAAAATCAGTTTTCATCATTGCTCTTATGAAGAATCCTTATTACTGCTCCCATTTTGCAGAAGAAGGAAAAATGATGTATAGATCAGCAATCCAAGCCCCCCCAGAGCTGTCGAGGGTGGCAGCTCAGGGGCAAGAATGGGAGCACAGAACTTGGAGAGCCTCGCAGCATCTCCCTGGGGAAGCTGCAGCTCCCGCTGGAGCCAAACGCGGCCGTGGCTGAAGGGAACCTTTGCAATAAGCAATGTGGATGCATGAGGAGAGCGAATGAACCTCCAGGTGAGACCTTCCTCCACTCCTCTTCATCGAGAAGGTTGAGTGCTAGATACAGGGAATAAAAAACCAAATTCATTCTCACTCTATAAACGTTTCTATTCAGTTACTCCCATTGGTTTATCTCAGGCCTGTGAAGACAAGAAGATAGGGAGCTGCAGTAAATACCCAATTACTAAATTCCTATTTAGGGTTGTGCCTAGCTTACTACACTGGATTTAAATAGAAAGAAGGAAAGATCTCAAAAAAGAGCAACTCCTGTTTGGAAAGCAGGGGTACGATCACCTCCCTGTGTTTTGTATGAGCCCTATAACTTAAGCTGCTAGAGGAATTAAGCAAAGTTTCCAAAAGATAAATAGCCCACTAACTTCAGAGCTCTGCAGCGTGATAGGAAATCTTATTTTTGAGAGTCTGCCCTCACATGTGCCCTCTCATTTAAAAAAATGGCACTGGAGAGCTCATGGCGAATGTTTCAGTCACTATATTGTTGGTTTTTAAGGCTATATATTTAAGGGGGAGAAGGAAGCAGCAAATGATCCGAGTGATAGCTACCATATTTGATAGCGCTGAAGGTGGGAGTTATTCCAGGATTAAGTATAATTAAGTATACACACCTCTGCCATGTGAAATGGCAAGTAGTTTATCACCACACATGCCAGTGAGGAACCTGCGCAGAAGGACATGAAAAGCCATCGAAAGACAGAGACGTACATTAAGGAAGCTGGTGAAAATACGGAGGTGAGCACAAAGGAAGAGCCATGTTGCTCAGGACCTGAAGCTGCACAAGGTCTCCTACCGCACCCTGCAAGCCCCCAGTGCTTATGGAAAATATACAGGCTGAAGGCTCCCAAGGTCGGTAAGAACTTCATAGGACCTGTCACTTGGATGATAGGTCGGCCATGCCTCGCTCCATTTGACCCTCTCTGCTTCGCCTGCCAGTGGAGCAGAAAGATCTGGGGCTGGGGAGGGGGCTGCAGTGGTCTGAGGTGAAAGGAAAACAATGGGAGAAACTGTTTTCTTTTCCTTCCCTCCTACGAATCCCACAGGGGCCCAGAAACCACATTTTATATCAGATTTTGAGGTCTGACTTCTCAGCCAGTGTTCTGTAAAACATGCTTTTTCATGTTGTAAAACCAGAAAAAAGTCAACAGCTTTAACATTTTAAACTCCATTCTGTTAAAACAGGCTTATTTCTATTTCCCCTCAGTTCGCTCTTTTTTTTTTTTTTTTTAATTGTTCCAAAGCCTGTAGTGTCAAGTTTGACATTTAGCCAAGTTTCAGTATGAAATTTTATAGCTGAGATAATATAACCTTCTGTAAAATGAAGTAGCAAGATTCTGCCAATTAGCTTTAACAATAAGTGGAAAGGGGAATACTACTGCTGCTGAAATAAGCCCCTTCCCTCTACTCGTTATTAACAAGTGCTGAAAGAGATCACTTTTTTATATGTGCTATTTATCTTCTGCTTCTCCTTGCCATTGATTTATAAACATATAAATAACATATAAAGCATAACTAAGCAAGCATTTAATAGCACAAGCGTGGGCAGGGGAGAGCCTCGGAGTCCTCTGTCACACTGCTTTTCAGTAGCACAATTGCGTTCATTTAATTGCCCTATTCCCGATTTATAAGCCACTGAGGTAGAGCAGAATCTGCTCCACAGAGCAATAGGATCTTTCTCTGTAAAATTTGGTTATAAATGTTAAATAGTCAGTGCCGCAATGATCAAAAGGTGCCACAACAGTAGCAGCATCTCTGTTATTCTGAAATTTTCTTGCTTGTAAACTTCAGACAAAACCTCTTTTTGTTTGTTGATGTGAGCATTTTAACAGGAAACAGGAGTTCAGCCACTAAAAAGCACTTTTTTCCCGACACAAATTTCACCATTGTGCTGTGATTGACAGCCATCCCAATGTCTATAAACAACCTACAAGCCTCCCAAATTGACCATTCAGTTCCTGCGTCCAACGTTTAAACACTGAGCGGGTTTTGCGCTCAGTAAAATTCCTTTTCATTTCACCCTGGGTTGCCATGTCTCTTCAAACAGAGGCAGAAAAGCGGTGCTCTGTGTCAGACAGATTTTAATTTTCAGTCCTCATCCATTCGTACAATGTAGACACAAGCAAACAAACCCTACCCAAAGCCTAGCAACCCACGGTTTAAACAGTCAATGCGTAGGAGCTGCAGGATGAAGGCCTGGACCTGTTCACACATGAATAAAGAAGATTAAGATTTTCTTTCAAAGACATGAAGCCTTTTTGACAGCCTGTGTCAACAGCGCTGTCTGCCTCTCAATGTGAAACAGTCTTCTACCACAGGTTCCCACAGGGAGGTCTTGCTTATTAGCATGCTTTACACTTCCATTCCTTGTCAGTATTTAATTTAAGAATAAGGGTGCAAAGTTTTGCAAACTCTTACTTGCCCACAATGAAAGGATAACTCACTGGAGACGCTGAAAGGAAATACCAGCTAACACGAACACCTACAGGGGACACTGTTAGAAGAGGATAACCTAGAAGGGAGAAAAAAAAAAAAAAAAAAAGCAGCGGATACAGTCATGTTCTCTATTTGCCATGGCAGGAATACACCACAAGGTATCTTTTTAAATCTAATTTTTGTAGAATCCCCGTTATCCTACATTTGAAGCACAACATAAGTGCTGCTGCGCAGGGTGATATTTCAACTGAAATCCAGGCAGAAAAAAATCCCCATCCAGAGAGCAGCAATAACACTGGTTGGGTTCCTCTAGAAGCACAAGACTGGAAGGGATCTCCAAAGTCACCAAACTGAGCCCACTGCTATCACAGGCAACGTGACACGTAATCCTTCTCAAAAAGCGACCAAGCCCTCTTCTAAAAAAAGCACCAGGCACAAGAGAAAACAAACCCATGGTTTTCATTCAAGAGAAAGCTTTGTCCCAGCTGAAACAATTCAGATGCCATTTTTCTGAATGAACGAAAGCACCAAGTCACCATTACGTACTGATGGTATCGCATTGCTTATAATCAAAATATTCTAAGACTCCAATCTTGGAGGCACGCTTTGGGGGCTGTTTAGATAAAGAAGGGACTGGTCCCAGGGCGGGTAATGGCATCATGCGGATGCAGAGCACATGCAGCTCTCAGGATCACAGTGTAAATTTCTGGAGCTAAAGGTAATAGGAAAGCAACCGACCTCCTTCAATATTAGTAAAACTTTTGCTTTCAGGAAGAAATGTGAATGCTGAGTGCAGAGTTAGCTCGCTGACTGGGTAAACACTCAGATTGGTTACCCATTTGATCATCCAGCTTAACGTAAGGAATTTTTGATCATCTAGCTTAACATAAGGAATTTTTGATCATCTAGCTTAACGTAAGGAATTTCTGATCATCGAGCTTAACATTAAGAACTTATTTTGAAATTATCACATGAGAAAGTTATAACACTCAGGACAAAAAACAGTTTCAATGAGGAACTGATTATGTATCAGTGAAGCAAGTGGGAAAAAGCTTCAAATTTATCTCAGTGTTGGACTTAAAACAACACGACTAAATGAAAATGGTCCTGAAAGCCAAGTCATAATCTGTATCATGGGAAGCAACATCCCAGGAAGGAAAATTACAAAGATTTTTTCTTTTTTTTTCCCCCCAAAATTGCTGGGATTCTTCTTAAGGTTCAAAATACTTTGCATCTGTATTTTTTAGGGATTTCTCTTTTAAATAATGCAGCTGAAATAAAAAGAAATGAATGTTTCATGGCTCTAATGTACAATGCAAAGTGAGATACAGAGAAGAGCTGAATGACCTTGTAACAAGAAATAAACAGCCGAGACAAGGAATGATAACTAGGATTACATGAATCAACATTTAATGCATCAAAAATCTTCCTTTAAAGCTATGTACTGCACACAGGGATGATTCATAGTCTTTCAAAGTATCTGCTTCGCAGATGCTTTTTAACAGTATTCCTGATTTCTTCCCTGCTGTCTGAAAACCGAAATTGAGCGTGTGAAAGCTAATGCAATTACACCAGAGATGCACTTCCTTGATCCTGGTTTTGTACATCCCAAAGAAACATTTTAAGTTTTTAATTGGTTGTTTTTAAAGCAGTACACATCTGAGTTCTACAATTCAACTCTAGCCGACGTTTATTTCTGTCAGGCAAGTATGTGACTTAGTGCACTGCAAGTTATAATTCATAACATATTTAGTTGTGTTCTCAGAGCTAGGTATTTAACAGAAATAAATGTCATTTCACGTTTTAATTTGCTAAAGTTGTCTAGACATCTAGAGAATAACTGCATATGCTGAAACACAAAATAAATAAGTAAAGAAGACGTACAAATACAGTATGTGTGCAAAAGCCTGGCTTTTATTCTCTCCAACATCGGTTATTTATAGGTATTAATTCTGAGAAGGAACACTAGGTTCTAGCAACGGTTAGTGGCAGGCCTATAAATAAAGCATCATTTCCATGATAAAAGTAAAAAAAAAAAAAATTAAATAATTTTTTTTAGAAAAAAAGAAGTTGATTTTTAGTTTCTGATCAGTTCTTTAAAGTTATAACATAGAGACCAGATGCACCCATCCACACCTTTGCAACTTTTCCTTTTCTTTCTCCCCCCCACAAAAGGAATTTATTCACTGTCTTAGGATGCAGCCTTTTGTTTTGCTGTGGTTTATTTGAGACAGATGCATTTCTTGGAATCAAACACACTTGTTAGGTTTAGATGTACTATTTGCAAGAAAAACTTTCAAAGTAGTTTGGGGACTCCTGCATAATTTCACTCGCAGGCATGGACTCAGAGCCACCACGCCTGTTTAAAAAAAAAAAGAAAACAAAAAACCCAGAACAACTCTTCAATTATTGTAAATTGATCCAAAATTTACAAAGTTTCTGAAAAAAAAAGAAAAATTAGCCTTTTCTTGAAAATTTTACGTTAAATTTCATCACTGAACAAGCTCCATAACAAAGTTCAGCAGCAGAGAAATTTCACAGAGCTTTGTGAAGTCCCCTTTCAACACGGCTGCCGTCTCCCCTTAGTCTTTCCCAGCTGACTGTGATTTTGTAAATGGTATTTCTAGCCCTTTGTTCTTAATGGGATTCTCTTGCCTCCATCTCCAACCCAGTTAGGAGGTCATCCTCCTCGCTGGGGGCACGTGGCTTCGCTGTGGTGGAGCACAATGGTAAAGAGCCACCCGTCCAGAAATCCTCAGGGAGTTTCTCTGCAGCACAAGATTCAAGGGAAAGCCGATGGTGCTATTTCATTTAATGGGCCCTAACCCATAATATTTCAGAATTCCATGGCAGGTTATATTGGATGATCAAGCAGCTTCCCAGTTGTCCCAGTGTTGTTACCTCACCACAAAGGCAAACAAGGCAAAATGCAGTTCCCTAATGTTTTGACAATTTATAGCGTGCTCGACATCCGTTCACTTCACCCATCTTGCTCCTAATCCTAAAATATCCAGCTTTAAAACAGGGTATTTTGCAGATTTTTACAGCTCCGTAACATCTGCACCAAATACTGTGGGAATGCTTTAACCCAAGTTCCAAGATTACACATGATTCAATAAGAGAGTTGTTTATGTTGGTTAAACAACACTCAGCTATTGAAAACAGATTCACGGAGCATAAACAGCTCTAGCATGAGAATTGCTTAGGTTTATTGCATTGTCCTTAAGTGTATTTAAATATAAGTTATTAAATTAGTGTTCTAAGCTAGCTTAGCCTTGCAGACCCATGGCTGGGGACTCTGGATAGCATTTGATGGCACTGCACTAAGCCACTGGCTAGCATTTTCAAATTAACCTGTTTGAGGAATAACTGATAAACAGGAACAGCGTCAACAGGAAATGTTAAACACTTATTAACGTGTTTATCTGAGGAGTTTTCCTGCCTGTAAATACAATTATTTTTGCACAGCCACTGACGACGACTGACTGTGATGTTTAAAGCCTTCCTAACCATGGCTGCACTTAACACAAGTGATCATACATTCATGCTAAATTTTGCGGTACAGCCTAGATTTGGCCAGTTTCGTACCAGAAAAGTTACTTAAGGTCCTGAAAGAAGTACAGTGAGTCCTGTCTTTATAAAATTTTTTCACATTTCCTACTCCATGTAAACTGTTTTCTTTGCAATTTCAATGTAGTTTTAAAAAGCCATGGTAAAAATGCAATTCCTGCTCCGGCATGCCAACAATCTAAAATATCAGAAATATAGTGGATAAAACACACAAAGACAAGATGGGATTAGCAGGCAGGCTCAGTGCAGGCTTGGGGGAGAACATCACTTCATGGAGTGCCAAACACGCAGCGGTGGCACGCTTCCCCCTTTGTTCTCGGCAGCGCAAAGCCGATGATTCCATTTCTGCCTTTCCAGAGGTAAGGTTAATTGTCTCTCTGTGATTCCATAGAGCAGCAACAAAACAATGTGTGGAGAACAGATATAGAATCGTTCTGGTTGGAAAAGACCTTGGAGTCAAGATCATTGAGTCCAACCATTAACCCAGCACTGGCAGGTCACCACTAAACCACGTCCCTCAGCACCACATCTACATGTCTCACCGGACAACATAAGAACAAAGGGATCCACACTGATGCTGCTTCTTCCACAGCCATCAGCAGGCATGCAGATTTCAGCAGTTCCCTCCCAGAACAACACTGAAGCTTATGGGGCATGGCCACAAAAAGCCATATAAGTGGTGAACCAAGCTTGGCCCATGCCCATTATGTTCATAGAAACAGAATAATTACAAGCTATCAGGTCCCACATTAGTACCACTAAGATCCTTGGCACTACCACCTATCACAGCCACTTCAACACCACGCACAAGCTCTTTTTTCATACTGACTCACACAAAAGTGTATTTTATTTTAAAGCAACACCACAAACCCTTCTCCATGGTTCTGAGGTTAATTTTTTCCCGGTTCCAACAAGACCTTATCATGAATTATCAGACAGGACAGGATCATGGCACGCCTGAGGACAGCCATGAGAAACCTGAAGTTGCTCATCAGGTTTAGTAGAATGGCAACGGAACACAGCTGAAGAACGCAGCAACACAAATCATAAAGCCTTATTCTCAGTACTGGAAAAATCAACTTTTATGTGACTAGTCCCACCTTTAACCAAACATTTTTTTTTTTCTGTAAGTGAAATATTGGGTGATTTGCTTGTTGGGAGTGGGCTGAGGTCTGATATGCCTGGTTAGTCTTCGGTGGGTAATTCATTTGGATCTTGAACACCTCAGCCAGATGTTTGTATTTAATAGGTCAGTGAGCCTCATAAGCAAGTCATTATTTAATAGTAGAATTGGGTATTTCAACATCTCTCTCTCCTTTTCCACTACCAAGCAGACATAGTGTCACACATACACACTTTTATCACTTGTGTGCAGCATACTGTAGGCATTTAACAGCTTTAAGAGTTGTACATAGAAGACTGAGGTAATTTTTTTGCAGTTTATGAGAGCTCTAACTGTAGGTTTATAAAAGACAAAGGTTTAAGTATTCTATAGCTGGGGCAGATGCAGAGGGAAAGCAAAAAATGAAAGTAATGTTTGGGATATGATACAAGTGTGACACAAGCACCACCACAGTCATCTGTGAAGTTCTCCTCATGAGTAATTGGAATCACGGCTGTATTCATTAAATTGCATTCACAGTACTCTACTGAGCTGTCAGCCTGTCTTTAAAAGTCAGGTTATTGGGGTAAGGCTGAGTTCCAGGCCTTTTTCTTCGAACGGTCGTTTTCTTCACTGAATTATGTTGGATTTAGGCCAGTGTAACAGGGTGGGGTTTGGCCCGTCCTGGTTTCAAAGACTGCAGCATTTCCAAATACTGGGTTGTAAGTGTAACCGGTGATATCCATAATTTATGAAGAAATATATTTACCAACTGAATTCAGATCCATATGCAAATAAGTAGAAAACAGTCACACAGCGTAAATTTGGAGCTTTTCAGATATATATCTTGCCCCTTTTTCTCCATTCCAGAAGCTGCCAACTCATGTTAAATAGAGTTTCCAAACTGACAGGGCAGAACTTGGCTCCAAAACTGCCACAAAGATAAAACAATTACTATTCTTAATTCTACTTATTTTATTTCTAAATGTTATATGTTAAAATGAAATTTTGAGTGGTATCTTCATTCAGAAAGATACCTTTGTATAATCCAGAATTTTAGAGTAGGATAACACCCTGAAATGACATTTAAAAATGAGTTTTAAAATAAAGGAATCATCTGTTAGAATCATAGAACAGATCCTTTTAGATATGTTACTAATATTAGATATTTAAGTCCAGTAACATAGCTGCAGTAGATAAACATTGTCACATAGTATATGTAGTTAACTGTAAAAACACATATGAAAAAAATATGGAATAAATTCATTGGAATCCCCAAGTTCACCACATGCTATACACGAATGGTGACAATGCCTAAGAGGTGGTGCTCGGACTGGCAGTAGGCAGCTGTGGGAAAATTAATTAAAAGTATGTTACCATCATCATCATATGAAGAGCTCTGTGGCAGAAACAGAGATAACAGCCAGTTCACTATTGGAGTGCTTTTCAGCTTCTTCCAGTACTAATATTGTCCTTTCTCTTCTTGAAAGCCTCTGTTTTATTCACTGACACCTTTCAGCTTCTGTAAAAATATATCAAGTGTTCCCTCAAGCAATAAATCAGGTGGGAAAAGCTCTGTGGATGGATGGAGGGCTAGCTCCCACTCCTGGGATTCCTCTTTGCAGGTCATGTTGGCACCGCGAGTTCTGGCTCCGAGCCCGGGCGTGCAGACACATGTGCCTCCCGCAGGGACGGCACCGAGGAGATCCCACACGCCCGTGTGATAGAACAGCAAAGGCCTGGCTGGAAACAGCCCAGCCAGGGCCAGACCTTGTCCTCATCAGCGCACTAGGTTCTGCGCGCTTCATCAGCATTGCAATTATCGTGTAATTAAAGAACACCATACAAGCAGGTTGAGTTATTATCACGGAGGCAGCTTTAACCACAGCAGTTTTGAACCTCTAAGTACTTGACTTGCAGTCTTGGCATTCCTGAAGTGTCGTTTGCTGGATGTCGCAGTCGCTGCATACCTGACAACGTGCTTCATGCTTCATTTGCCCGAAACATTACGAGCTCTGAGTCAACATATTAGGAGCACGTCTCTGTTTTTGGTGGCAAAAGGCCAACTTTTAATTTCACTTACTTGCCACTGGCTAAACCGTGTCATTTCCTAAACATTGCTTAATTTTTAAAATAAACATCTAAGGTGTGTTGCAATAGACTAAAATATGCCGTAAGGGAGCACAGAAATACGTAGGTAAAGCATTACAGATGGGGGAACCAGGTTTCTACTCCATTTTATTTTGACAGCATAGGGTGAAAATTTTTGTATGTATTCCTCTGTGTTTCAATTCAAATGTTATTTTGGGTTTGGCCCTATTTTGAGCAGGATTCTGTTTAACTGGCTTTAGAATTTCGTCTTTGGGACACACAATATTACAGAGTTAAAAGGCGGCACAAACTACAAGGTAGTTTGGGTGTTCCTAGAAATACAGGTAATCTAGATTAACAAAATTTGCCTAGGCTTAGTAAAATGTTTGGCTAAGGACAGATTATAATGCTAAGAGGTCAGATCAGTTTTGGTTTTCTCCAGAAAAGTGGATTTAAAGGACTCCAGCACTGTTATTCAGCAGCAGGCTATCACCTACAATGCCTGGGTATGGTCAGATGGTCACTTGTAGAGCATTTCTTAATTGTCAGGCAAAAAGCTCCTCACATCCAGAATTCACTCCAAATTTAAAAAAAAAAAAACAGGTCTGTTTGACATTCTCCAAGTTTATATTTTAATTCATTTTATGACTTTTTAGATTAATTCTTAATTAATTATTTTTAAAATCTTAAGTCATCACAAATACTGAATAGCTCTAATAGCTCCATTTCTGCTGGAATCAAAAAAAAAAAAAAGGAAAAAAGAAAAGAAAAAAGGCACCACGACTCTACAGTTAAGGAATATACAGCCATGGAAAGTAACTGGAGCAATCATCTTCTGTTTTCAGCATGGTACGTAGCTTAAAACTACTGAGCATTAAGGCATCAATAAAAATGTCCAAGACTGCAAATAATCATAATAAGTGATGTCAGCAATTCTTCATGACCTTCCAATTTTATAGCCTTTTATTCGAAATACATTAATAAAAGAGCCCATAAATCAAGTCCTGGGATGTAATTAACATACTCCTATATTGAAAAGTCCCTTCTGTGTTTCCACTGAAATTTCCATTTCATCTGTTTAAATATCCATTGCGTTAACTCAGACATAGACCTGAGGATTCCGTGCTATGGGAGAGCAACAATTCACTTCAAATATCCATTACAAGTATTTTTAGATTCTATTTAAAGCCCTAAGGAAATGTATATGATAAGCACTTGAACACCAAATTAACTCATTAAGATAAGCACAATTCTGTTAGCGTTAAATCAATTTCTAGTAAAAAGGCTGCTTTTCTGTGCTGATAATTTATGGAAAGATTTGACTGTTATAGCTCCCAGCAAATCCTCACTGGTGTGTCTGTAATCTCACTACGCTGGAAATATTATAGATAGTAAAAAAAAAAAGATGCTTAGGCACCATTTTTAGAGAATGCACTGTACCTCAGGGCACTGTGGAATCTTCCTCCTCAAGAATATCATTTTTCACTTTAGGGACCTTCCAGAACAGTCCATGCAGAGGGCTCTCTCTTACCTTTTGCTGGTGCTCCCTTGTCATGGTGTGATGTGAACTTCCCACTCAGAGGAGAAAGGGGTGACAGAGACATGAACCAGGGAAAAGATTCCATTTAAAAGGGTTGGTTGGTTTTTTTTTTTTTTTTTAGGAACTGCATCAAAATTCACTCCATTAACTTGGACAATCCCAGTCCTGTAGTGGTTCACACTGAATACAGAGTGAATGCTTTCTGAAATAGGCATCAGATAAGATTGTTTCACTTGAGTTTCACAGGGCACGTTCTCAATGGCTATAAATCAGTGTCACTCCATTTCACAGAATTGTTTTGATTGGAAGAGACCTTTAAAATCAAGTCCAACCGTTCCCCCAGCACTGCCAGGGCACCACTGAACCATGTCCCTCAGCACCACATCTCCAGGGCTTGGAAA
>JAVSBS010003266.1:0-17333 GCA_033124195.1 Coracias cyanogaster
CTGGGGGTTGTTGTGACCAAAGTGCATGACCCGGCACTTGGCTTTGTTAAACCTCATCCAACTGACCTCAGCCCATCGCTCCAGCCTGTCCAGATCCCACTGCAGAGCCTTCCTGCCCTCAAGCAGATCGAGATTCCATTCAGACAAATGAGATTGCATTCAGACAAACTTCTCAATAAGTGTTTTGATCTGGCCTCAACTACCTCCTTCTGGTTGGAAATAAGCTTAGGGTCCTACAGCTGTATATAATACCCTGTAGAAATTTGAAAAAGCCAAAGTCAGTAATAACTCATCAGCCCAGCACATCACATTGGAGGCCCCGTGGAAACAAAACTAACATCTAGGAAGACCTGTCAAAAACCCAACTCTGCATCATCCACTCCAGGAATGTCACCACATTCCTTTCTACTTGCTTTCCCGTGCAATGGTAGGTCTCACGGGTCTCTGAACTGCAGGGAAAGTAATAACAACAGAAAAAAGGAAGTGCTTTTACTTCCTTAAAGGAAACTGAGCAACTTTTTTTAACATTATTATGAAACTTGAAAGAAACCTTATGATTTTGGTGGCTCCAGGCCAGAACTGAATCTTAACTGGCAGGAAAACCATACACATTAATTAAAGCATTTTTTAAAAAACAGCACCAGAACATAATTGTTTTAAACTTACAGTTTTAAAACCATATACCATACGCTCATAACTGTAGAAGCACAGATCCTAATCGCACACAGATCACACACAGTGGCTGATCAGATAACATCACAGCTCCAAAAAACACACAAAGGTAAACCAGTTAACGTACCTGAATTGTTATACCACATTTTTTTTTTAGTTAAGCTTTTACTTCTTACAGTTTTTAATATTCAAACAACTCCTTTTCCTACTATAACACTCCCCTCTGTGTGCACTTCCAACACTGACCTTAGAACGTGCCTCTGAACAGAACCTGCCTCCTCCCGCTTCGCTGCCAGGGGTTGTATTCGGCTGCAAATACCTTCTCCTGGCAGTAACCTGGACAGTGACCACCACAAAGGTGCACTCAAAGCTAGCTGCGATCCACCAGTGAAGTCAAGTTGAATAAACAGGTCACTGAAGAAAGGTCATAAATATAGAAAAATGTTTATTTTCCCACACCAGCTCAAATTTATCCTATCCAAAGTCTGAGAGGATGGTAGTATGAAGGACAGCATTTTTCTCTGCATGTCTGCCCATCCACTCCGGTTAGATGGACTGGAGAACAGGACCTGAGCTCCCAAATCTGTCCTTATCCTTTTAATTCCAGATGATCTTGCACCAGATCCGCTTATAACCTGCCTGCACATGTACCTGTTCTAATGCGGAAAGGTCACATGCCCATGGTTCTCAGTGGTTCACAGAGATAGGTTGATTTGCTCGCAGTATTCCAACTGAATAGATTTGGGGAGATTCTAGTTAAGTCACGGGAGCTCCCCGACTTAATCACTCCAAGCTTTTCAGCCTGCTCACCATCCCATCTCATATCCCCTCTTCAGTGGGTCCTTTATCCCTGACCCTCTGCAAAAACTGCTCGAATCTGAATCCGCTAAGGATCCACCCACAACTCCACCTGTAACCATCATCCAGCCACATATTCAGCTTACCCTAAAACACAGCATTTCACATCTGGTGATCCGGCCGTTACCCAGAGCTTTCCATGAAGTAAACCACAATTTTACTAAAGTACCTAAATTACACAAGTGAAAAATGGCAGTGCAACATGCTGGTGTTGGAAGTGTTCGTGGAAGAGGGATGGAAGGGCTGACATTTGCTTCATTACCAATTACACTTCTATCCTGTCTTTGTGCTCAAGCTGTTTTGACCATCACCCCAACATATCTTTTCTCCTGACTGTGGCCCTGCTATGAGACCTGTTCCATGCTGTCATCATACACCAGGTCGCTCAACACTTCCATATTCAACCACTTCTATACAATCACAAGGATATGACATTACAGGGTAGATCCCAGCATGGTAATGGTTGGAAGAGATCTCTGGAGATCATCTCATCTAAGCCCCTGCTCCAGCGGGGTCACTCAGAGCAGGGTGCCCAGGATCGGTTCAGGCAGGTTTGGAATCTCTCCAGAGGAGAAGACTCCACAGCCTCTCTGGGCAGCCTGGGCCAGGCTCTGGCATCCTCCCAGCAAATAAGTTTTCCCTATCTTCAGACAGAGCCTCCTATGCTCCAGTTTGTGCCCACTGCCCCTTGTCCTGTCGCTGGGCACCATCCTCTTGCCCCCTGCCCTTTAGCTATTGATCAGCATTGATCAGAATCCCTCTGAGTCTTCTCCAGCTCAACAGCCTGGGGGCTCTCAGCCCTTCCTCGGCACAGAGATGCTCCAGTCCCCTCAGCATCTTCATAGCCTCCACTGGACTCTCTCCAGTAGTTCCCTGTCTCTCTTGAACTGGGAAGCCAGAACTGAACACAACCCTCCAGATGTGGCCTCACTAGGGCAGAGACACACACTTCTGTTTCCTGTCTTCCAAACGGAAAACTTTTCTTTCCACAGGTTATACTCTGGTGGTTATACTACACAACGAGTACACTGCAGCACCAACAGCTGGCAGCTCATACTGGAAAGAAAGAGGGAAAAAAAAAAAAAAAAAAAGACTAAACAGACTTTATTAGGCAATTTTGTCATCTTCCTGCAATCCAGCCCAGAACAGTGATTACACAGACACGTCAGCAGACAGTCAGCATTTTCTGCTGCCCTTTCTTCCCCACAACACTTGGTGCAACTGCCAACTTGCCGGGCAGCTGAATGGGGAATATCACAGGGAACACATTGGGAAAACCACCACGCTGCTGGCCAAAGGGCATGCCGGGTTTGTTCCTCACAGCAGCAGCACACACTAACCTCTGGAAACATGCCATCCTACCATCAGAGACAACCTGAACGCAGAGGTGCAAGCAAGAAAGCTGTTTCTTCAAAAGGACAAATCAAAATAGGTTTAGGTAAACAGAGCTGCCATTAAATACAGTGTCCTGGCATTTCATTTGAGAGGCCATTGCCCACATTCTTGTTGCTCAGTTCCACAAAGGTGTTTTCACAATTTATTGGCCCAACAGAAGCTCCTCAGGAAGCCATTCAAAAGCCTCCATGGACAGAAATGCAAGCCAGGGTTCAGCCTTCTACTTCAGGGGCAATCCGTAAAGCCACATCACAACCACAGATGTGAGGAAGATGAACAAAGCACTGAAAATACATCACAGTGCCAGATCCAGTGTCAGCCTTGCTCTGTCCTCTTAGAAAAACTCTTAACAGCAGAGTCTACCAGGTACTCACAGGGCCTCCCTTTTCATCACCGGAGCCTATTAGCATCAGGAAAAGAGAGTACAGTGTCCTCCACCACACAAGTTATTGGGGAATTTATCAGGCATTGAGACAAAATTATGGTGTTTATTTTTTAATTTCCACAAGAGAAACCAAGAATCCCGACACAGCTTTGCAGGGGAACTGAATTCATTCCTGGTACATGAAAAAGTTTAAGGTGACTGCAGACACTCTGGATGAAACAGCTGGAAAACAGTCCCTGAGGAGCATTTCCAAACCACATTTCTGAACAATGCCTTTTGCACATGGCACAAACAAATAAGCCTGATTATTTCAGCTTCCCAAAATCCGGTATTTTAAAGAAACAGGCCAGCTATCTAGCTCCACAATACCCAGGTAACCACTCTAATCCATACAACACAGCCTGTCGATCCTGCTCTGAATCCTTTGCCTGTCATCAGCACCACTCTGTGCACAATCACACACTTAACCACCCACCTTCGCAGCCCTCCTAGCCAATGTGGCTATTATCGCCTTGGACAAGGAGAAAAAAATGCTCTCTTTTGTTGCTGAGGATGAGCCATTATATTTATGATTCAGACATTATCTGAACATAGTAAAAGGACATGATCTGATTTTTTTTAAAGAATCCTAAAGGCTGACTCTCACAGCACACCTTCCCACTCTTATTTCCTCACTGAGCCAGGAAATCTCACCCAGCACTAATCAGAGACCACCTAATACTTTCAAAACAAGAAGAACATTAATGTTGAATTCTAACCTAAACCCAATGCCACAAAGCAAAGCTCAGGTGCTTCTGTGCAGACAGAAGTCAAGATTTATGTATCCTCTGCTACAATTTTTCAATTATAACATTTCCAAATCTTTCTGCCTTAAGTGGTCTGCAAAACCCAAATGCTTGCTTGAGGGGACTCTGTTTGGGCTTCACCAAAGCACAGCCCGATTTTAAAAGAACATGAAGCATGTCACAGTCTGTACATTTCTAGTATTTTTCTGGAAAGTTGCTACGTAAACCTCCAGTCATCATCATCCTATATGGAGCTGTCTGATCAACTGTTTTCATTTCTATTTCTGTGTAATTTATACCATACGTTGGCCTGCATTCATTATGGAAAGCATTCTGGAAAGTGTTTCAAAGAAGGAAAAAAATATGTATTTTAAAGCACAATTTTTTTATCAGTACTGCAATATTTTAGTACAATTGCAGCCAAATCACCACAATACTAAAATCCATGCAAGTAGAAATCATGCATGAAATCTACATGTAAAGGCTCCTCCCAGGCATTGGGCATTTCTTGCCTTTTTGCTATACAATTTAAGATTTTTATTTTTATATATAATTCACCACCCAAGCTAGAGTATTTTTAAATACATCCTTCTGAACATGAACCAATGCAGAGCTCTCTTCCTGACTCCCTCTTCCAGAGAGTCAAGATGAAAAGGTCACAATCCAACACTTCCCAAACGTGACATGCTGCTTCAAAAGTCTTGAGCCATGCTCTTTGTCCAACATTTGTACCACTGAGGTTCTTTTAAAGCAAATCTTTCAAGGTCCCTATCTTGCCCATTTACCAGTAACTCCCCAAACCTTCCTGTATTACCCATAACAAACTCCATCTTCTCTAATCCTCTCCTACTTCCTTCACCAAATGATTCCTTTAACATCTAAAGCCATCATTGCATGCTTTGTGTGCATTTCCCAAAACTCATCCAGAAAGAGCACCATGGTCATTTTGGCAGAGGTACGCTTGAAGAATCCACCCTCATGAACAATGAAAGTACCACCACCTCCTTTGTACCATCCACCAGATACCATAAATCTAATCACATTAAAATCATAGAGCATATGTTAGTAGGTGGTTTAACATTTAATTCCTATGCTTATTTGGTGTATGTTGTGAGCAACATGCATCTCATGGGGGTTTTTTTGCACATTAATTGCTAATATTTTTTTTTATTAGTTAAAAGAGAAAAACCCCAGGGAGAGGAAGAGAGCATGCAACTAAAACTGACCAGAAATCCAGATAACAGCCACACTTAGTACCACATGAATGCATCGTTCATCTTTTCGGCAGTAATATGCAGATACACTTAAGATACAAGTCTTTTGTAACTAAAAAAAAAAAAATAAAATAAAAATGATCTGCAACTTCAGCAAAAAAAGCATCCAGAAAAATTCAACCAAAGGCTCGTTTCAAAGGCCTCCTATGAGATTATGAAAACGAACAAAGACCTACATAAGAAACCTCACAGGACGCTTGAGGTTTCTTTTCTCTAAGGAGGTTGTGAGGAAAGATAAGGATATAAAAATATCTACCCCACCACAAAACACCCGTAGAAAGCAAACTTCACGGGGGACAGCAGTTTCACACACCCTGAAGTGATGCTTTTTGTGAGCGCTCATTCCAAGATGAGCCCAAGAGACAAATGAAGGCTGTTGGAGAAAAGCAAGCTCACAATTATGAAACTGAAATGATCTAACTGAACGCCAGCAGTCTGACCAGAGGTGCCCCTCTGCTCAGGCACAGACACAGAGGTTTAGTTACACCAACGTGGTTTTATAGCTCTGCTGCTGTCAGATGCATGAGCCTCTGCCGTTCCTCCAGATGTCTTCTGCAGAATAGGGAACTCATTTAGTATGAATTGAATCCCATAAAAATTAATGTTTCAGCACTGCTACACAAAATATTTAAGAGATTATAATTAAAAGCCATTAGAGAGAGAAGCATATGTTTTAACCATGCGCACCACTTTTAGTTACCTTTTTGAGAAGATTAAAATTAAGCAGCTTTTGCTTTTCATCCCACACACACCCTCCCACTACAAATTCTGTCTGCGCTAATCCTCCTTCTACAGACGTCAAAACAGGGCATAAGTATTACAGCTACTTACTGCCAAAACGTGTTGGTTTAATATCCCATTACTATTGTAATACCAGCACAGTAACTTATTATGTGCGACAGCTTTTGTGGTTAGTCAAGAAAAGAGGCACTTACTTTGTAGTTTTTTCATCCACATAAAACTGTATTTGTAAAGGAGAAAATTCAAGGGCTGAACTGGATTCTCATCTCAGACTATGATGTCAGACAAAATAAAAGGCTTATAAGGTCATCACACATGCTCTTCCCACCCTGTCATTTCCATTGTCCCAGCGTAAAGCAATCTCTCCAGAAATCCAGGCTGCGGTACTTACAAATATATTGTTTAGCCCTTTACTTTCTAGCACTGCTAGAAATACTTTCAGATACTATTTTTTAATTATTCTTTATTTTTAAAGTTCAATGTCCTGCATGAAGGCCAAGACGACCTCTCTCTCAGAACACCTTCTGATGAAAAGTCCAAGCTCATCAAACGGTTCAGGCTTATTCCTCAGAATGCAGAAGTACACCAAGAAATCTGCTGTAAAAATACTTCGGTTAAAGTACTGGCAACGAAAGGCACTGCTGTGGCTTACTAACGACAACAGGCATCAAAAAAAGGATGAATTCACGAAGTTACTCCGCTCCAGCCCAGGGTATCAGCCAACAACCGGAGTCCCAGCGCCGGCCCGGCCGGCACCCCACAGGGACTCCGCGGGCTCTCCCTCCGCAGGCGGGCACACACGCCCGGCCCGAGCCCGGGGAACCGCCCGGCCCGCTGCCCCCGGGTGCCCGCCTGCGGGTCCCGCCCCGGGGGCGAAGCTGACCCCGCGGAGGCGGCCTGGCCGGGTCGGGTCGGGGCAGCTCTCCCCGCCCGGGCCGGGCCGGTCCCGCCGCTTCCCTCCTGCCGCCCCGGGGCCGGGCGGGCCCGCAGCGGACCCTCCCCGGCCGCGGGAGCCGGGCGCGGGGCAGCCGCTCCCCGCGCCGCTGACGCCCGTCCCGCAGTCCCCGGGTTGTTCAGCCGGCGGAGGGAAGCACCGGCGGCTACCGCCGGGTCGTGCCGGGGCAGCAGCCCGAGGGCTCCCCGGCAGCGCACCGTCCCACCTGCCCGGCCGGGGCGAAGGGGGCCGGGGCCGGGGCCGGACCGGGGTGGGTGGGAACGGAGCCCTCCTCTGCTCCTTACCTGCTCTGCCGCGCCCGGCGCCCCCTCCGCGGCTGCAGCCGGGGCTGGAGCCGCTGCCCGCGGCGGAGCTCACCAGGAGCGGCGGGAGGGCGGGACTGAGGCCGCGGTGCCGGTCGGCGCCGGGAGCCCCCCGCCCGGCCCCGGCGGGCACGGGGAGGGAAGGGGGGGGGGGAGGGGAGGGGCGGGAAGGGCGGCTGCCTCTGGGGCTGTACCTGGTGGTTCTCCCTGGCGCCCGGGGCTGGCTGGCTGTGGCTGCCCATCATATTCACGTAGAGGGACCTGGATAAAGGGCTCCTCAGGTACCTGGCAGGGCCAGACCACATCCTCCTCCTCAGCACCCACAGGAACAGGGTGTAGCAGCCCAGCCAGCACAGCCACAGTCTCATCGGGGGAAGAAGCGCGGAGTCACCCACTGCCGCCGCCTCCCCTCTCCATGGCAGCGGCAGCGCCGGCAGCACGCAACTCGCCCGGCTCGGCTCCGCTCCGGGGCCCGCACACACGCTGAGGGCGGAACGCGCGGCGCCGAGGCAGCGGGGGCCGGCCGGACGGCTTCGCTGCGACACGCCGGGGCCTGGCGCGCACCCGGCTCCCTCCCTTTCTTTCGCCAATCACAGGGCGGGCGGGGCCGCGGCGCGGTTCGGGCCGCCCCGCCGGGCGCTGCTTTCACAGGCGGGCAGAGCGGACGGGCGGCGGCTCGCCCCTACCCCTCCGGCCGCCCCGCTCCGGTCACCGGCGGCGGCAGCGGGCAGGCAGCTCTCCCCGCCCCTCAGCGGCCCTCGCGCCGGCTCCCTCAGGCGCGCACGTGCTTGGCACCGCCCTGTCACCCGGGCTGCGCGTGCGCAGAGCGGGAGGCGCGAGGGCGCGGGGCTGAGGGGCGGGAGCTCCCTGGGGGCTGGTCTCGGTCAGTAGGGTTCAGCTCTGGAGGAGTTCACCAGCCGGAGAACTTCTTGTCTGCTAGAGCAGTAAATGCTGAAACTGGGAGTGGTGCTTCACAGAAAGCTGTGCTGCTTTTCCATTATCTTCAGGTTTTTCGTGTATATAGAAAGTTGAGGTCAATAAGCATGGCAGTGATGAGATTCCTAAAAAAACCCAAACCACAAGCATGTAAAGATAAACTGGGTCGTTACAGGGTTTGCTCTTCAAAAGGGACTTCTGTCTGCAGATACAAGACTGCAACAGCTTGAAATACAAAATTCAGCTTCAATTCCTCAGATATGACAATTTTTCTTGTAAATAACTATTTTGCAATGGCTCAGAGGAAACATTATTGCTCACATGGAGTTTCATATAAAGCTGCCTTTACCTACAGCCTGGGCTCTGCGGCAGGAGCACTGGCCACTGCACAGGAGGATCCAAGGCCCTTGATCCAGGATGTTTTTTCCTGGAGCTGTGGGATGCACATACAGAAGAAGAAGAAGTTGTGTAGGCAGGAAAACAGGAACTTGAGAGTTGGACTTCTGCATCGTATTTCTGTGTATGGGGTGCAGTGGGGCACAGTGGAGACTAGTCATAAAAATTTATCCTTAATGCAAGTAACACCCTACAGAGGAAGGCTAACCTTGAACAGACAATGCTCACCAGAACATTTTAATCTGGCACAGGTCAGCTAGATAAACATCTTTTGCCATTTCGTACAGTAGCATGTGCTAGAACAAAAGCTGTAGTTACTGGGGGTTTGGGTTAGGCATCACTGTTCTCACATGCTCTACTACACCCAGGTTATTTGTGGTAATAGCACTGAAAGTGAGGAATACTGTATACAATTGAAACTGAAATAAAATGTAGACAAAGCCTAAGTCATTATTCAAACTCCAGATGAGTGTGGCATCAGGGCTATCATCTCTAATCTCAGAAAAATGCTTTTTAACAACCACAAGCAATTGGTATCCTTCCTTTTGATCAGATTTGAAAGGCTGGAGTCTAGCCCCTTAATTTCCTGGTAAGGATGGCACTGGAAGTCAGACCACAGCAGGATCCTGGCTTCTACCTGGAAGATCCTCTGATCAAGCACTAATCACATCTAACCTTGCTTATCCTGGGAAAGCAGGAAAACCAGAGCAACAACAGAATATTGCCAGAGGAATTTTCTGTTCAATGCATTTTCACTGATGTTTAACCTCCTTGAGGAAAGTTTCTGACATGAGAGCTTTAGACAGCTTTCCACATGAAGATTTTTTTCCTCCAATAGCTAGACAGGCTAAGATACCTTTTTGGTCTATTTCTTTTTATTTGGTTTGGGATTAGGACTCGACTTTCCATGGAAGTCCTTGTCTGTAGTGACAGATTACCTTATATTTCCCTCCAGGAATAAAACAACTTTATAATAAAAATCCAAAATGACAAAAGCTAAATTTGCTGCTTTTTAAACAGACATCTGCTCACAATGTGTAAAGCAATAAATACAATTGCTTCAGGTTAGCTACACGTTGTTCACAGGGAAACACCTTAATTTTATCACATAGTATAAGAAACATGGTAGCTTTTGTCTTTGCATTATTAGTATACAACCTGGGTACGTTTTAGTGAGATTTTTCAAAGTTCCTACCCAGTGTTACCTTTGTCATTAATATTCTCCTGCAGTAGTTGTATACTAAGCATATTTTTCTCTTGACAGGCTATAAAGAACACACTATTCATGCATATTTAGGTAATAATTTTGACATATTGTCATTTGCATATAGGCTGGTAGAATTGTAACCAATTGCCGGTCAATCTCAGAGAACCATTTGTTGCATAAGTGTGTGCATACATCATTCACAGCAATTAGTGTGCTGGGGGGGGGATTTCCAGAAAAAAAAAGGACTCACTTTTTTCCTACTTTCTTCTCAGCTATTTAGATACTGTTTCTTCTTTCTCTTGATGGAAAATGTCTGTAATCAACTGAATACCCAGAATCCAAGAGGTCCAAAACATTCCCAAAGGTTTTAACGCGGCCTGTGTTTGCTCCGTGGTGATCACAAGGAGCCTGGTCTTCTGGAGCAGGACTCAGCAGCAGGGCTGGCTGCACAGCTTCACCTATTCTAAGATATAAATCTGCAATCTTCCTCATCAAGCATAGTGACAAAACAACTTCCCCTTCTATTATTTAGACAATAGTAAGAAAGTGATTACCAGAAAGATGTCTTAAGCTAAACAAACATAGATATCTGCCTAAAACCCTCTCCCCCAAAGGTAACCCAGGAAGCCCAGTGTGGGTCTGTCCAGCTCTCTAAGACAACTCCCCCAGTCTCAGCTGTACATTCCTTTACAAAACCAGTTAGAATTCCTTTGACTGCACGTACTACTGAGCTTTCTCCTGAGCTGACTTAATTCTGTAAGAAAGAGCTCAGAAGTATTTGTGGAGATGTGGCTTATCTTAACTGTTCCTTCCCTTTGCCGATTGTCTTTCCTGACAGCACCCGCTAAGCTGTGCAACCACATCCAAATGTCAACACCCTCCTGGCCATGTCAACACCGTGTGTTCATGAATTACTGAGCAGTTCCAAAATCAGCACAGCAGGAGACAGGAAAGGTCATTTTGTACAAGAGGAGAACAGAGGCAGTCCTGTAAGCCCAACAAAACAGAAATCTGGTTTTTTCCTACTTAAATTTAAATATGCATTGTTGTCCTTTATTCAATGTTTCCACTCTATCACTAACCACATATTATATTACTACTATATTAGACAAACATTCTTTAGTATATATTAGATAACATTCTTTTAGATCTAGTAGACACGATTACCTCTTGATTTTCAATAAATAAAATTCATTTAGTATATTAAGATCCGAATTCTCAGAATATATATAGAAACTCTAAGAATGGGATTCAAGCATCAAATTTCTCACTCTGAAGTTATCACAGCGTATTCTGTATTATACACATTTAAATCCTCTTTATCAGTTATAAGACTATTTTAGACACTCTTAAATTATCAAGATTAAATTGGGTCATTTTTCCAGCAGCAGGACTCCAAGCTCAGATACCGTTAGCTAACAAGGAGCAAAAGCAGGGAAACCAGCTGTTGCACGACACTGACCTTCTGCCTTTGATCATCCTTTACTTGATTCATGGCCAAAAACAATCCTGCAGCTTTAGCAGAGGATAACAAAGTTTAGTGGGTGACAGGGAAATGGAGACGAAGTGATGTCAATCACAGCATACTGCCAATCTTCTGTTCTGGTAATAAGACTCCCACCAGAATTTAAAGCAATTTTCCAGTCCTCTTTTGGATTATTGGTGCAACGAAAGACACTATTTCCCTGCCATTATAGCAAAGGAGAATAACAATAAATTTGCAAAGTTATTAATATCTGATATATTAAATCATTTGGGTTGTATTTCTCATATTTGTTTTCTAAACTAGCTTTTTTCCACAGAGTTAATCTCTCATATCTTAAAGCTGTCTTGCTTAGAAGTCTTTGACTTTTACTTTCCTAACTTAATTCTAAAGATGCAGCAGTTCACAGAAGCTATTCAAACTGTGCCTTCAGTCATATCACCCCCTGCTCCTGTCTTATTTTAGCAAATAAAATGGTATATTTACCAAACATTTTCCAGGAAAAAACCAATTCTGATAATTTAAAAGAATGTTTAGTATAATTTTGACACTTAAAACCATTCATTAGTTTTCCTGGTGTATAGCACAGTACTCTTCCAGTTGGACACTATGTTCTAATAAACAGTCATCTAAGAAACCCTGTTTGTGGAACAGGGTTTGTTTTCACCTATCAAAACATAAATTCTACAAGGACAGGATGAACATATGAAATTTAGGAAATACAGAAACAAACAAACAAAACTATTTTAAGTTATTACCATTTTAAAGGAACTGCCAGGGAGAAGAGTTTCATATAATGAAGTTAATTACATTAATTTCAATTCCGTCAGATTTTTGTCCTTTGGCTTTCGCTCCTGCCTTTTAGGCATAAAATTAATACATACAAAGTAGTAAATATTTTAAATTTCAGAATATAAACACACAGTCCGTATCTTCTCTCATATTTGTGCAAATATTCTTTGGCTATGTAAATACAAGTGACACTAGTATGTGTACATAATGCTATTAGCATGTACAATGCAAGTGAATAATGGTGTCTCTGACAAGACAGAGATAAAAAACAGATAACGCAACTTAAAACTTCATCACACTTCTGGCTTCTTACATTTTAACATAAATCTTCATATTCCTATCAAAGGGTTCATTTGGATTTCTAAATATTTAACAATGCTAGCCCACTTTTCCACTCACCACTTTGAAAGCACTTTGGCCTTCAAAAAAGGCAAGGGAACAACGCTGTTTCACTCTGCAAATGTAAAAACTGAGGCACAAAAGACTATTTTTTTCAACACTGATATTTCAAATCCTAAACCTCTTAATTCAGTTACGCCAGTGTTCACCAAAATGCAGGGCACTTCTTACGCTCCTTTCTTTCCCAAGTTACCTATCACGATAAATGTAGAGCCTTAGAAATGAGCACTTTAGAACTGGGATACAGAACAACGCATCTTCTTGTACTATCAAGTGACTGGCATTCCATAAGAAAGATGCTCCTAAAATTATTTTTACCCAGGCAAAACAAAGAACATAAAGTGATTATACTATATGTAAGCTATCTCTCATTACACAATTATATACTGGATATATTGGAGGAAAAAGAATATTTATTAAACAGGAGTATTGTAAATGTGCTAATGTAGCTTATTAAAACCCGTCAAATAAAGGATTCAATGTTTCTGAAATTCTGTCCAAAATCCTTTTATTTTATAAAAATCACAGGATCCATTTAAAAGCTTAACTGAAAAGATTTTTGTAAGAATCAATCAGAAATTAAGTAGATAAATCAGAAATTAACTGAAACTGTCAGCATATCACATTTGCCAGTGTAACACTGCTGAGCAGGTAGAGTTTGATTCAACATCTGCGTGCTCAGATTTGTCCAACCAACTGGACACTACTACATCCGTACACTGGCGTTTTTCTCACCACAATGACATCCTATACGAAGTACTAACAATGTGGCATATACCAGAAATGACTTTTTTAGTCATTAAGGATAAAGCCCAATAAAAGGCAAACAATTGAAGTAGAAAAACTGCCACGTAGGTTGGCGTTAAGGCCGAGGGTGATCTGCGTTACAGTCTGTATAGACTGAAGAATGCAGCCTCACTGAGATGGCTCTAACCCTCTTTGGTCTAAGAGTCTTTTTAATGTAATTTTGCTTTTTCACATTTAAAACAATATTTTGTGGTACAGTTCAGCAGATTGACTGACCTACTGTCATATATTTAGCATACAGCTGTCACATGACTATTCTGGATGGAAAAGGGAGTCCACGTCAGGATCTGTACGACTGCAATGCAAAGTGGAACCAGACAGATCAAATAGAACATGGCATCATGAAGACCTAGAAACAAACTGGTGAAGAAGATGAAAACATGTGTTTCAGGATGAAGAAGATTAACTTTCACGGTCAATTCACAACAAATTATTTTTAAAGCATACACATTATATACATTGATCATACTGTGTATGATCAATTCTAAATAAATATTAATATCTCAGATATCAAATATGCTTTAATTTTATTTTTCTATTTCTATATACAAATATGCATTTTATGTTGTTTGCTCCTTTCACAATAGCTGGGAGGAAATTAGATAATTAGCACACAAAGAGTTAATACACTGTAGGCAACCTAAGAATTCTGTCCGCTACTTCAGTACACATCCGCATTATGTAATACAGAAATCAGTTTAAGCAATATAATCCAATCATAGAACAGAGCATCTGAAAAGGTTTAATAAGACTGAAAAATCCGGAAGAGAAAGAAAAGCAGAAAATGGAAGCGAACATTTAAATATGAAATTATGTTAGTTAAAATCTGTGCTACGGCTATCCACATAGTGTGGTGTTATAGTTGCTGAGTGCTAGATGGAAGTCACAATTAATGCACAAAATTCAGGTGTGGTGTAGAGGGCTGTTTGAAATATCAAGCCTTATTTCATTTTGTGCTAAAATAATTACAAGAGAATATAAACGGTGAAATGAACACTCATTCTCATTTATTCTCATGGATGCATGGTATTTCCTTATCTAAATCTTCTCTAAGGAATAAGAGATAAAAGCATCACCAAATATGAATCAAAAAAGGAAATCCAGGAGTTGAATGAGTTCCCTTTTATGAACAGTATCGTTTCTGACAGCTCAAAGCATACATTTAGGCATTCATCTAGTAGCTAGTATCATTATCTACTGGCATTCTGCTCATTATTGGATTCTAATTACTTAAATATCAGGAAAGTCAACTCAAGCTGAGAAACAGCCCCTAAATGAACTGCCTCTCCATGAGGCAGTTAATGTTATTTTCTATTTTTTTTCCTTAGCATTCAAGGATGAAAGAGGAGACTCACAGAACAGCTATGGACATGATCCAAAAAACCTGACATCTGTGAAAAAACCCTCTCATTAACTCAAGCAGGATTTTGAATAAAACCTGAGTTACTCTGAATCATAGAAGAATCAACTCATGTCTTACTGTGTTTAACAGAAAAAATGCCTGCAACCTCCACTCAGCCTCTATTTATTCCTTGGTGTACATACACACACACACCCCCACACCCCCTGACCACCATTTCTCTCAAGTCATGTACATCCTAATGCTACATAAGAATACAAAAACCCACAAGCTTACAAGTGAATTACTTAATCACTTGGGCACTTGCATTTGGGACTGGAAGCGTTCACTAGCAGGTCACTGGCCCATGGCCGATTTTTATTGGCAGTGACAATATTTTACCATTTGGATGTTGTTTACTGGCCTGTATTCAATGGCATTTTCAGTCCACCTACAAGTGAACAAGGGCCCACATCATGCACAGCGAGCAGTGTCAGCAGGGAGGCCACACACAGACCACGTACCTATCTAAGGGTGAAAACAGGACTAAGACACAGTTAGCAGGATGCTGGGGCTTGTACTGGGCCTGTTCTGCACGCCAAGGAGGCTTGCAGTTTTCAGTACTGAAATTATTCCGTCTTTATACATGGACTTCAGGAAGGACAAAAAACCAAACCAAACCAAAACCATCTGCCAAGTCACTCACACTGGTGCAATCTTGTGCAATCTTGATTTGGTTTCACTGGAACAGTAGAGGTTTAAGAAAATAGTATTACCTATTGTACTCTAAAACCTTAAGTTACTGCAGGTATTGCGAAAAATATCTATTGTACACAGAACAAGAAATGTGAAAATATTTCATTAGGGGACTGGGATAAATCAAGAGCAGAGCTCAGATTTTATCATCGTAGTTTTTGCACATGCAGGAATAAAACATACAATCTTTCACTAAACAGACCTAATATCACCCTGAACAGAATGTGATGTAGTCCAGTAATTCAATATGAAAGGATAAACAGTTTAAAGTGTCTTCAGTAAATAATGAAGAGTTGCTGTCAAATAACTTCATTCTGAAGAAGGGATTTGAAAAGCACACAGAAGTTAGCTGTAGTTGCAGGGGCTCTCCAGAAGGGGGGATGTTTAACTAGGTATCTTTTCCATAGCAAAACCAACCAAAACCCCAAACTAAAAAAACAAACACAAACAAACAAACAAAAACAGCAACAACAAACAACCAGTAAAACCCAAGCCCTATAGGGCAGATAATGTTTTGCTATGATGATGGACCAAAAGAAAAAAAAAAAAAAAAAAAAAAGGGAAAAAACAAAGAACAAACCCCAGGACCACTCCATTCAGTAAGCTATTACTCAGATGTTAAGGATGTGAAGCTAACTTCCACTACAAAATGCTTGACTGCTTTCTAGTCGCCGTATTCCCTAAGGAACATGATATAATGTGTATATTAATGTACAGAGAATCATGTGTAACAGATACAGAATCGTGGACAATATATAGGCCAACCTCATGTGTGACAAGGGTTACACCAAAACACAAAACAACTTCTGGTAGAGACCACTAGTCGTAGCAGAAATCACGCCTCAGAGTTAAGATACCAGAGGCAAAACCAACAGATACTGGATTGCTCCTCAGGAAGAAGACATCACTGTGACTAAGAAGTCATACTGAGGCAGAAGTAAACACTGGTACTGCTAAGTAAGAAGTGCTGACGTTAATGGTCAGTTCAAAGGCTTCAGCACAGAGGAAGAGACAGACAGCCTCGGTCTTTGGAACGCCTGGTCTAATACAGCACTGGGATCTCTGTCCAGTGATGAGCATTTCATCATTTCTGATGAATCGCAACCACTCACCTGGAGGTGTTATGATACCTCACAGATGAAAGAGAAAGGGGACCACATTTTCCTTTCTTCTAGAATTTTAATCTTTTCATAAAGCCTCTTCACTGTTTTACCAGCTTGAGTGCCCTGCAGAATACAAATGTAACAGAAACCACCCAGATGACGACGAACTATTGTCTCAAAAAGTCTTCTGGGATAAGAATTTCACCCGTAACATGCCAGTTGCCCTAATAAGCTGCTCAGGAATGTGCTCTTTACTGAGGCAGAGATCAGGTATGTCTGAATTGCATAACAGCACAATGGCAACAGAAGACATCCGCTCGTGCCAGGACCGCAACACAAGCAAAGCTTAAAACCTGAAAACATACAGTTGGTTAGTATTCTTAACAGAGTTCTGGTACTCTAAGGAAGCAATAATGAAACACCCTGATCATGGAAGATGTCAAGAAGTTGTATCTGAGGAACCAAAATACTGGAATGATGAGGACGTGCAGGTGAGGTAATGTCATCACACAGACTTTTTGCTGGAGGCATGTGAATCAGAAGATAAATGATTTGCCACAGGAGATAGCTTTTGATAAGATACATTGTATCAAAACAAATCTAAGATGAGCACCAAAGACAGAATATGCATGAAGCCCACTTCTGAGGGCAGTTTGCTACTAATAAAATGCTATCAAATGTATAAAATAAGCAAATTAAGTAGGGAGAGTAATACACACCCTTTCCCTGTAAGCTATGACCTTTTTTT
>JAVSBS010003267.1:0-44385 GCA_033124195.1 Coracias cyanogaster
GTTATCAACACCCTTCTAGCTCCCAGCACAAAACACTGCAGCTGTGGGGAAAACCAGCTCAGCCAGACCCATTACACAGAGCCAGTAACTTTTTTTAATCAAACCAATGACTTCCAGTAAATCAGGCTCCTAGAGGTAAAGATATATGTCAAAACACATACCCAGGTCAAAAATTCCCAACCAGCTCCCAATAAGCGGATCTTGGCCCAGAGGCAGTGCACTGCAGAAGTACCAGCTGAGATCCTGGAAATAGTACAGCTGCATTAACATGGCATTATGGCCTGGCTAATTAGTCTTATTAGTGGCTCGCTGCGTGTTGCAGCTTAGACCCCTAGTTCAGAGAGGCATGTCTGAGCATCTTACCCCATAGGCCTGAATATTTTCACTGGCACTTTTCAGTGGGAAATATTCCTATTAGAGCCTTCTTGCATACTCTCATGTCAATACATGTAACGTACTAATGAGGAATGTGGTGAGATAGTTTTACCAATTTCTGTCAGCCATTTGGCAACAACTCCATAAATTTCATCAAGTATAAGTATCACAACGAGGTTAATGATGACAGCAGTTGCAGTCACAGTCACTCGAACATTTGACCTGGTTGTCTCATTTGTGCTGAATGACAAAGCTGCTGCTGTTGTGATTCGGTATACAATCACACCAAACACTGCTGAAAACGTCAGCATAATCTGCAAAGAAACGTACAGATAGATTAATTTGAGTTTGATACTACAATTTAAACAGAAGCTTTGACTAATAAGTTGGGTTTGTTCCATGAATTGGCATTGTGTGGTGTTTTTATTACAGCAACAATAATACAGAGATAATCAAATTAAAATGTGAGAATTCAAAAATCTCTAGCAGGGACATAATGAAGAAAATGGATACAGAACTCTGAACTGGCACAACAAATCCTGAAAACATGCATGTTGTCTCTGATTAAAGCTCCATACACTATTCATGCAGTACTGGTGAAACTCAGGTGGTTCAGATTCAAATGTAGGTATTAAGCAAGGTCTTTTGTCTGGCAGTAAGTTCAGATGGCTTGGACTGAAGGGCCTACATGTATGTGAAGTCAGGTAAATAGGCTTTACAGGCTGAAATAGATTCACCCCTGCATAGCAGAAGTGGCATCTTACCCTCCAGTTGTGTTTGCTCAGGTCTTGCCATAAACTTGAAAAAAAAGTTTCCGTTGATACTATTCTCTTAAAACTGATCTAAACAGGGTTATTAGGGCTTCACTTCACATTTCTGTCCCAGAAATCAGTTATTATCCTGGTGTCCTTCATGGGCTGGCTTTGACCCATGAGATGAGGAAAGTCAGCCCTGCTAGTTAAGGTCAGGTTCCCACAAGAAGCATTTGAATTGCACAGGGCTATGGTATTCTGGTTTCAAAAAAACCCCACCTGATCCTTGAAAAAAAATATCAATAAATAACAATAAAAAAAAACCCTCAGCAAGTGTTCATAGCTGTGTCAGAAAGAAGGAGAGAGTACAATTTTCTCTTTCATTTTTGCCTTTGGCAAGAATTCCAATATACATTCATTACTTTGGGTAAAACATCTTGAGATCCTCAGATGAAAGAGACTACCTAAATGTGAAAGGATTAGACTATTGCAATTATTTCAATGGGCCTTAGGGCCCGGATTCACAACATAGGTTTAAGGAAATTTAACATTTCATTTTAATGACCCAGCAATAGTTTATTGAATTCCTGTGTATAGAAGAAGGTTGTCTTATGAAAAAGTGCTATTGCAAAAGAACCAGAACTAGAAAGAGAGCTATATTAGAGATTGAAGATGAAAACTGGGCACATACAGTTTTAACGAAGAACTAGTAAACATACTAAAAAATAACAATTTGGAGAAACTCCTGGAGATATCAGATGAAATTCACAAATAAGTTTTCTGAGAAAATAGTAACAAACTGTTCGATAAGTAAAACATGCAGTTTTGACTTTTTAAAAGAAATGTTTTATTAATTTTAAATGAAACGTGGGAGAATGATGTGGTTTTGCTTCATGTTAATATTTTTTCATTCAAATACTGGTCTAAAGAAAAAAGTCTAAACATAAACCACTTTGAATGAAAACATTTCAAATAGCATAAAATATTATTTCCTTTCCTTTTGTTTCCTTTCCTTTGAAAGCTTTCATTGTGTTGAAAAAACTTCTAATTTTTATGCCTATTTTTATCTTTTTCTTCTAACTTACCTAACAAACGTGTAGTCAAAAATCTGATTCATGTCAAACTATCTGCTCAGCTCTTGCTGTGACAGAAGTCGTGCAGGAATACAAAGATCAGAACTTTCACCTAACTTGCCCATTGCAAAAACAATCACTACAGTAGAGAGTAATATCCCCAATAAAGAGAGAAAACAAAAAAAGCACCACCTAGCAGCAATCTAATTCACCTTCCACCTCTACAGTCACCTTAAGATCTTTTCTTTTTCTTAGTTTGGGTCACAGATTACTTCCTTTGAATTACCTTCCAAATACTCTTTTTCCATTTCTTCCCCCTGTTGATGTCTTTGAAATTGTTACTATGATAGTGCACAAGGAAAACAAGCAAAGTAAACTGTTATGTACCATTCTTGAGATGGTGAGCTCTTCGGGCCTCCATAGACACCTATCTCCATCACCAGCTACAACTTAGAAATGATATCTTAACAGTACAGGAAAAAGAGTCATCAAGGACAGTCATCACTAAAGTCATCAACATGGAAGTTGAATAGCAGACTCTTAAACCTGACAAAGGATTTAAGGGATCCATAGTAGTGAGGAAGATTATCGGAGGACAAGATACTATCAGAGGCTTGCACTATTGCAGACTTTTCAATTCATGCAGGCCATAGCAAGATACACAAAATTTCTCAAAAAATATGTTTTATTTGTTTAAAGAACAAAGATAATGGTTTTGCAAAAACACCAGGGCTTCAGAAACTCCTCAGCTGCCCAGATGTTTTTAAACATCTGCTTAGACACAGATGGAAAAACACTCCTTTAGGAGTCCTCATTATCTGTGCATCCAGCAACAAGAGAATTTGAGGAAGGCTTGTAGGACTGCACAGTAACTGAGAGTTCTCACTCCCCAGATGGTCACTCATAGAGAGTGGTTCCTGTATCTTCTTCACAGCATTCTCCCATTCCCTACAATAACTGTTTTGCCCAAACTCCAGATCAGATGGTCACCTTTCATTCAGGTGCTTATTTTGGGTTTTGTTGTCATTGTCAACTTTTCATCTGGCCGGTTCTACCCCCTACTACGGCAGACAGTTTCTTCACTAAGAATCTAAACTAATCTGTCAAGGACTGAATTGCTTAGAAACAGATGTGAAAATTGGCTGCAGAAAAGGTCACCTACTGAGCCTGGTATGACTGAAGACAAACAGGAAAGCATACTAGATCTGAGAAGGAAGCTATAAAACCCTGTGGGCTAGAGTGATACCTTCATCCAACTAGGATAACAATTTAATGTCCAAATAGCTCTTTGACTCCCCGGTGGAGCTATTCTGCAGTCAAGTATTATGCCATGTGAGTAAGAATAGGGTAATATTGTCCAAAAGAAGGAACAGGCTGAACTCTTGTACCATGACACTAACTGGTTTTCTTCCTTCCTCTAAATGAGCCAAACACAATGAACCCAAAGAAAGGCACCAGTGATGGCATTGCTCCATGCCATCCTTCTCTCTTTTAGCAGCTATCAGTGTTTTAATCATACACTCAGAATCTTTTCTGCAACTTATACCTTCAAACGTGAAGTTTCTAAACTGTGGCATGTGTTATTACTAATCACACACAACGCAAACTTGTATATGCCCAGCTGAGCCTAGATCTCCTGTTACCAATAGTATTACTGGGCAAAAATAAGACAAGTGAACTTCTTCTCTAAAATCCTTGCAAAAGACATTGGTTAAATCAAGGTTAGATCTTCTGCCTCTTCTGCAGTCACGTGAGGCTTTGTGTACAACAAGAGGGCTGTGACCAGATTTTAAAGGATCTGTAAATGTGTTAAACAATTCTTGGAATTATTTGGTGGTGTAAAATGCCAAGACTGATTGAGCAAGAGAACCAAATTCAACATTTTTTTCAACCCACACTTTTAAAGAAACAAACAGCATACCTATCTTAATAAAGACAGAACAAAATCCAGAAAGAAAAAAAGAAACGCAACACAATTCTTGAAAGTGGATTCACAAAAGTGAGGTACACAAATGAAAAAATAGAAGGTTTTACAGTAAGAAAGCTGTTAGGAGCTTCAAGAATTATCAGGAGAAGTACGGCATGAAAAGCTGGGGGAAGAAGGGACAGAACACAGCAGCATCATTCTATAGCAATGTAGACACCTTCATGAAAAATAACTATGTGCTGCTTTGTGCAGCCAGACACTTTGGGCCCGGAAAGGGTAGTGTTAACAATTCAAAAATCACTTCTGCAGCACCAGAAGTTGCAGCATGGTGTGTGTGAATGTCTGTGTCTAAGTCTTCTATGTCTGTGTGCTGTGTATGTGCACATGCACACGTAAATTCATTATTTCATCACCTATTATGTTTGTAGTGCTTAAAGTTAGTCTGTGTGAATAACAATAACAGAGGTAAATGAGACTAATTTAGTTTCCTCAGTGCAATTCTATTGTACTGGCTGACAGTAAACTTTAGTCTGGTGTTTCCAATTCCTGTTTAACTAATCTAGCAGGAAAAAAAAAAAAAAAGAAAAAAAAAGAAAGAAATGTACAGAAAAGAGCTGATTGCAATTTCCACATGGGAAAGTAGATCTGGCTCTCCCTTATTAAGAGCTGACTTGAATTTCATGCATGGTTTGTCTCCTGTAGGTGCTTACATCTTAGCAATGGTCAAAATACTCTAAAAAAATCATTGTGGCCACTTCTTCAAATAGTGAAAGTCAAGATAGCTCCACTAGTCACCAACCAAAGTTGAAGAATTTGAGCTCTACAGTTCAGCTTATAAATCTCTCTGAGATCTTACAGTAAGCAGGGAGTGTAATACATGGGCTATGACTCAGGAAAGCACTTTAAGCTCATGCTTAGGAGAGATTTAAACATGTGGTTAAAGTCAAGAGCACATGTGAGCATCTTGTCAGCAAAAGAATGACTTGTAAAATCTAAATCCAGGCTATATGCTTAGTCATACTCAGTATAATCTGCTTTAAGAAAAGTCTCAACTGATGCCAGTCAGAGGTTCCATCTAAAAAGCAAGTGTTTGGTATGGCCTCAAAATGGTGAACTCACTCAAAATGCTGTAAGTACATACATATATATATCAATGACACACTTAATATGTACAGAATGTATACTTAATATACAATACATATATCTTCATAAACATATATACCTACAATTCAAAAACTGTGGACATTAATTTAATATCAATGTGAGTATAAATGTCTTTGATTGCCAGAAAAAAAGAAAAAGAAATAAAATCTTTACAGGACATCTGTTGCAGTGTATGCAAATTCCAGTAAATTTAAAATACACATAGGCTTTTTAAAATAATTTAGTCCCTAAGTCAATTTCCCCTGACAGATGCTCCTGTAGTGTAAATCAGCATGTTTCATTGCCATTTTATACTGGCTTTACATGTGAATACATGCTTGTATTCTGTAATTTCTGTAAGCAGCGGGATAATGGGATCCTTAACAATGGAATTTCAGGTTTGTTAGGCTTTTCTATTGCTGTTTACAAAGTCTAGCAGCTTGACGATGTGTTTATGGTCTATTGGAAATTTTGTTAGGACAGCAGTGTTCACACTTTACAGTTGGCTGACCCCCACACCTTATTCTTGTTCTCAAGTGAGGCTTGTACACTATGGTCTTCCTCAACTATAGTATAGTCTACCCCGAATGTGATTGGGTGTATACTTCTCAGCACTAGGTTTAATTCACCTGTACATCCACTGTTCAGTAAGCTCAACACTTCCCAATGTCAGTCTGACAGAGCAGAGATAATACTGTGCACACAAGCAAATACACAGTGAGCTTCCCTTCATCAGATAATGGAGTATGGAGCAGAAATCCTGAGAGATACAGTGTCTAGTAACGAGTAGCTGTCTTACAGCAACAGCCCTCACATAAGCAGGCTTTGGAAAAAGAGAATAAAGATGGAGGTAGGCATTGAGCTCTGTGAGTTTTCCTAGTAGGAGGACATATACTGCTCACAAACTGTAGGTTAGAAACCTAGCTTTCTTCAGATTTTTAGCATCTTTGAGGACCCTAATTCAGGATTCTAATCAAGATGCTCATTACAAAGTTTCTCACACCTAACAAGAAACATGCAGAAATGCAGATTACATTACCATAAATAAAATCAATCCAAAGTTTGCTGCATATCCAGGCATACGATCACTCCACGTCAACTTCTCCTTTTCATTCTGTGACAAAACACAAAGATAAAGTAACAGACATTACAGAACTGTACAATAGCAAATATTAGAGGTGCTAGTAAGATCTGTTATTGTAAACTGTTCTTAATTCCCCTACTCCTGTTATAATTTTGAAGGTGATTGTAAGATTTAGGACACAGATATTTTAAAGGAGACTTTGAATTGAGAGAAAAGAGAGTAAGTAGGTAAATAAGACATAAAGAAAATGTCTGCAAAAATCAGAAAACATCATATGTTACTATGATTTTAATATTTGAAAAATATATTCAGTGCTTACTAGATTTCATAATATCAGGGGAAAGCCAGGAAATTCACTTTAGTTTACATTTAGGTGAAGTAAGATTCAATCATTTATTTTTAATTGGTTTTTGTAAAACTTCAAAAGAGTAGTGCTTACGACAGAAATAATGAAAAAAATGCTTATGACTATTGAACCCAGATTTTTTGTCTAATGGTTACCTTAGCCAAATGTGGCTCTTAAGATAGTTCTTGCAAAGACAACCTAATCCTCCTCCTAGTACTTAGTTTGCAGAAGAGAGAAACTACAAAGGCACTTCCCCTCCTTCATCTCTGCTGCCAACCTTGTTTTCTTCATGTGCAAATAGCATCTCTTTCTTCATTGCATAATTTAAAGCAACCGATCAGTGAAATCTAGTATGCTTTTATTCTGCCTACACAAACCTAACCCCATCTCTAGAATCGTGTACATCTAAAGAATATATTTAAAAGTGGTTTTGTATAAGAAATATGATTCCCTCCTCTCAAAATTTTAAGATTTCTTAAAATAATAATAAGGTCATTACTTTAGATTAGTTAAACTAAAACTATATAAATAAATTAGCTAAGGACACAGACCTAGCTGCTGTTTGCAATTCTGTGAAGCACCATTACTATCCCATGGACTAGTACTTCACTTACATTGGAGTCAACCCAGAGTTATTCTGAATTTAAATGAATTTAAATCAGATTAGAATTCAGGTCAAAGGTTTCATATAAACCATTTCTAAGGCACAGTTGTACTCAGATAAAAATAAAAATCTGGGAGTATTATGCTTTTGTAACAGACTTTCCCAAAGTAGGAATACAGTAAATACTCCAAGTGCAGAAATACAGCTATTAATTTTCTCATGGAGTTTACTGGGATGTGGAGTTAGACTGAAGACATGACCCTGTCTACAGATCCATTGCTATTATAGTGATGCCTCAAACACTGTGGGAAGTAATATTATTCAGCATCCTCTTTTCTTAGCTCAGCTGTTG
Organism: Coracias cyanogaster; assembly: GCA_033124195.1. Lineage (NCBI taxonomy): Eukaryota > Metazoa > Chordata > Aves > Coraciiformes > Coraciidae > Coracias > Coracias cyanogaster. Next base: position 7,657 of record JAVSBS010003267.1, read on the forward strand.
AAACAGATAAGTTAAGCCTGCCTCCTTTGGGAGAATGCTGGCAGGACTGGGCCATAGCAAACCCAAGCAGAAACGCAAATAATTTGGCCCAATGTATGCCGTACATAAATAGAGTACATAAATACAGTACATAAATGGAGTCCATCATTTAGTTGTAAGGCTACGTTAAAAACCATTTCTATGAAAGCACAGATGCTTTTCATTTCATTTTGGCTTTTACCACTCAGCCATTATACAGGACCTAAACAAGTCCTAAGTGATTATACTCCAAGAAGGGTTACAGGACACCATGCCTAACAGTTTCGCTAGGGGAAAAACACTACAGAAGCAAAGCAGCAGAATGAGTTAATGCTAGCCAAAGCAGTTAAACAAAAGAAGAAAACCTTTTCTAACCATACTGAAGTGGAAAAAGAAAACTGTGTTTTATACAAAAGGGCCTGGAAGAGGCAAAAATTACCAAGAAGATTAATTTTTAAATCTCTCTAGTATCAATTTTAGAAAATAAGAAGTCATAATATCAAGATCAAACCTTCATATAACATGAATCATGCTCGCCAGATCCTGAGTGGCAAAGTAACTAAGGTTTTTCATGTTTGGGTGACTTTTTAAAATATATTTTGTGGTGGAAGACATTTACTGTATTTTGAAACATCACCCAGGATTCCTACATGATCTACTGGTTTTCCAAGTCACGTAAAAAATCACATACTGGAAGACTCCTGATAACACCTCAGCAATTTGGAAAACTGAGAAATCATAGGATATCTTACACTTGTCCATTATGAAAAAAGAAATAGCTATTTGTCCTGTTTGCCCTAGCTCCTTTTTTTTTTTTTTTTTTTTTTTGGTAAAATAGACCTGGATAGTTACAGGAAAGAAAAAGAAAAACTAGGAAAATTGAGCAATGATTGCCATGTACACTTACAGATGAATATCAGAAGCTAAGGTGTGCCTAAACCTACATTTTTAGGCAATAAGATACACTAGAATTAATACATTTAAGGGTCCCAACTTCAGGAGAGTGCAAGGACTGCAGTTATTAGTGTGTTTGCCCTTTTTAATCTCAGCATGTGCATTAAGAATGCAGAGGCATCCAGCATCACAGGTCATTTTGTAAACCCGAGGTTTAGCACCTGAATATTTGTTTTACATAAATTTCTGCTTTTCAAACGCACTTTGTGCCTGATGAGTTCAATAATATAAGTTCCTGGAATAAAGATTTATAAGTAAAACTGATTCTTAAAATTTTAACGTATTACTGAGAATAACTAACTTAAATACAGGCTGCCTCAAAAAATTTACTTTGCTGCTGAATGGGACAAAAATGGTTCTTTTTCTTGTAGTGACTTAACCTCGGCTAAGTTCCAAATATCCACCAAGCTGCTCTCTCACTCTGCCTCATCAACAGGACGGGAGGAGAAATCAAAATGGAAAAGCTTATGAGTTGAGGTAAAGATAGGAAGACAACCTACCAACTGTTATCATGAGCAAACCAGACTTGACTTGGGGAAAATTAATTTAACTTATCAGTATTTCAAATTTGGATGGTGATAAATGAAAACAAAACTAAAAACTGCTTTCATTTTACCTCCCTCCCAGCTTCCTCCTAGGGCCAAGTTCAGTCCTTCATTCCTGGCTCCTCTACTTCCCTCCCCAAATGGTGCAGGAGGATGGTTAATGTTGGATTATGGGGTCAGTCCATAACAGCTTATCTCTGCTGCTCCTTCTTCCTTACACTGTTCCCATGATCCAGCACGTGTTCTTCTGTGGGCTACAGTCTTTCAAGGATAAACCTGCTCACTGTGGGCTCTCCAGGGACTGCAGTTCCTTCAGGAAATACCCACTCACTCTGGCATAGGGTTCTCCACAGCCTGTAGTGTGAGTGTCTGCTCCATGGTGGCCCTCTCTAAGTTCTGCAGGGAAATACCTGCTCCACTGTGGGCTCTCCAGGGGTTGCGAGGGAATCTGCTCAAGCAGAGCACATTGAGCACCTCATCCCCTCCTCCTGCTCTCACCTTGCTACTTGCAGGGCTGCTTCTCATACTTTTTCCCCTCTCTCCTCGCTTCCAGGCACCTTTGTACTCTTTTTTACACATGCTTTCCCAGAGCGGCCACCATCTTGCCAGTAGGCTCAGCTGTACCCTGTAGTGGATCCACTGGAGTAGCCCTGGCCTCGTCTCACAAAAGCCACCCCTACAGCCAGTGCTGCCAGTGTCTGGGCATCAGCACTCCATACATCTATGGTTCACATTTGCTTTTGAACACTGAACATGGCAATGAAGGTTGAACAGAGCTCAGTGGAGTCACATATACTTTGGCAGCGCTCTCCCAGTCTCACAATAAATGACACAAAGTGGGAAATTAGGAAGAGGAGAGAAGAGAGAATGTGCATGGGAGAGGACAAGTGGATAAAGGAAGGGAAAGAAGATCAGCACGCCATCCGGTCAGCTTCTTTCTTTCACCCATGTGTTTCCTTTAACCTTAGGTGAATTTGCCATGAGTTTGCCATTCTCTATAGCACTTTGCTGAAGGGAGATCTGAACAACAGGCCTGAGTTGCTATTCCGTAAAATGAAGAAAAAAAAAAAACAGGATGAAAATATAACTGAGTTATTTAGCACACATGGCACAAACCAAATTCTGAAATTTAGGTCAATATAGTAAGCATCTAAAAGCTACATTCTGTTATGGGTCTTGCTAAAAAAAAAAGAAATCTATATATTCTCTTGGTATTTCCATCACACCTGATTCTACTCTCTGGCAATAGTGCCATCTAGCCGCTAGAAGACTGTACTGTGAGGTATCAAGAACACCTTGTCTGGGATCGAAATATTACACCTGCACACTGCAGCAAGTGTGGTGTTATTCTAAGTTAGCAGAATTCATGCATAGATTTTTCATGGGCTATGGCACGTACCCCATTCTAATCAACAATGTGCATTACAGAACATTGCCTAGATTTTAGACAAGGGTAGGAAAGCTTTATTGAATGTTGATGAAAAACTCAGCCAAGCAAGCAGGGAATCTGTCTGGAACAGATCAAGACACCTATGCATTTATTGATGTAACAAGATGAAACTGATCATCTGAAGAACACTCTTAATGACAGTTATATTACACTGTGGAATATTCCACAGGAGAAACTGTATTGCAGGGAAATACTTATATGCAGACAGAAACCTCATGATAGATATTGTATTTTTGTGGTGAACAAGAAAAAGACAAAGATATATTTTAAAATCCTTCTTTTCAGTTTCTTTAAATACAGTGATGTATTTGCAATTGTATCGAAGGAAAAAGTAGTTGTTGTTCTGGGTGCAGTGGTGCATTCCTGGTTTAATATTTAATGCAGTGTTGAATGCATTACATGCAAGAATGCAGTTCTTTCATATTAGAAAATAAAAGAAAAAAAAAACAGAAAAGAAAGGGAAAAAAAAGCACCGTGTAGGTTTTGGTGGATAGTTTACTTCCTTATGAGTTACCTAATATGGCAAAGATCCAATGTGTGTGGCTCGGCATTCTCAGGTGGGCCTCTGAGCTGTAGAAACACAGAAATATACTGCACTTGGACAGCACCAAGTGGTGTTATGAAAACAGTTCTGTGTTTCTCTGTGAATTAAACCACATCCAGCTTGCTCAGATCACAAGTATTTCAGTTATTTATTTATATTTTCCCACAGAGAACACTTCCTCAAAGCAGGTGTCTCTTACCATCGGCCATGCCAACTCAACCTGCACTTGGGGAGCAAAGCAAATAACTTTTTCTCCTCTGCATGCTGCTTTGTAGCTCCAGTTCTGAAATTCAGGCTCTTCAGTGCGGTTGCACCTGGGCAACCCCAATGACTTGGCTGGGCTTGCACAGAGCTACAGTAATTGACTGGAACTTAGCAAAAGATGCTCAGGGAAGAACAGAATCCAGGACCCCTCTCCCCCGGCTTCCTACAGTCTTGCATAGCTAGCAACAGCAAAAAGCTGCAAAATTATATTTCTGATGACAAAATCCAGAAGTTCATCTCTAAGTATACCCAGGAAGCATCAAACAAGTAAATGTAATTTTTATAACTGCGCTTCCCTTAGTAGAAAAAAAAACTTTAATTTGTGTTAAAACTCTGCTGTCCAAATGAGCATCTGGAAATAAGAATTGTGTTACGAAAAAATAACTGTGGAAATAAGAATTGTGTGCTGTATTTGCTTAACACCCAAAATATTGCCTGTGTATTGCAGGCTCAAGACGGAATGAAATGAGCTTCTTCTGAAATAAAGAATCCGTATAATTTTACTTTGGGCATGAAATAAGATAAAGGCAAGGAGAAAAGGACACTTAACAGCTATCTGGAGGTTAAAAGAAGTTAAGAGCCAGAAAAAGCCTGTAGCACAGGCAGTTTTGGAAAACAGTTTTTGATTCTAGCATGGTGACACAAAAGGAGACACAATCAGACACTTCAGTTTTTCTGGGATCTTGCAGTGGCCCAAAGCGATAATTAGAGCTAAGAAACTCTGGACACCATTCCAACCTGTATTAGGGACCATTAGCCCACAAACTTCTGAGAGGAATGACAAAACTGCTGCCACCTTGGGCATCTGCCAATGCCTGTGTCTATTCTACTCTGAATCTGTCCCTAGGAGTTCTACCATCACACCTCCATAGTAGCTCAATGAGCTTTTGGTTTAAGACCCACTGAAAGATACATTTTCTATTCTCACTTAGAAAGCAGTAAGGGCATTTTATCAGTAAAGATGGCTCTGTTTTGTGATAGGTGCTCTATTTAAGGTTTGCACCTGAAAAACAAACTGCCAAGACTCATTTGGAGCCAGCTGAAGGACTGCAAAATCTTTAATTAAAAACTTTTTGCTGTCTCTGAAACACGCAGAACAGAATAGCGCAGTGACTCTGATAGTTTTCAGTGGAGCTTAATGGACACACTCTAAATCATTTGTGGAAGCAATGCAGAATAGAGAGCTATGAGAAGTGTATGCAAGGCTCAGTACTAGGATCATGGAAATTAATGGAATTTAAGGCTAAGCAACGTTATTGTTAACCATCCAGTCTTGGCCTCCTTTGTAATCACAGAACTCCTTTGAGATGATTTTAGCTATAAGGATAACAAATGTGTTGAAACTAACTTTTTTTAGAGAAATCTCTAATCACAGCTTGAGCATTTCTGTGATGAATAGTCAGTCACAAGCCTTATTAGGTCATTCTAATTGCTAATTATCCTAGCTGTTGAAAATGTATGGCTTATTTCCAAGCAGAATGTGCCTATCTGTATCTTCCAGCCTTGGCACTAACTGTAACTTTGTCAGTTAAGAGCATCTACTGGCAAACTTTCAGTTTTGGCTGCAGGTTCTTACAAACTGTGACTAGGCCACCTCTTGGCTTGTCTGCTGGCTTAGACCATTCACTCAGAATGAGAACAATCAATCAAGCCCACAGCTGTGTTTCTTCCCCTGCCATGCAATTGGAAACAAATCTCCCACAGGTTACAGCCCTGACGTGGACCACTCAGCCTTTCACATAACAAGGCTTATGAAAGCATCCATGAGCAGCCAGGTCCCTGTGTCTCAAGACACACACAGTCACTTCCCTTCCGCAGCACCAGACATATGATCTGATGGTTACTGTGTTATGTGAGGGTCATGCTTGCAGTCATGGGGCACAAGGAATAGTGGAAAATAAGAAGACACTGATCTCTTCTCTGTCAACAGAGGCACTGGCAGTATGGAGGAATTGATCCACTAATCCAAGTACTTTCTAGTTCTTTCCAGTCTTAACACTACATTCTAAACTTTCTCAAAGTGTATATATATTTGTATATGTGTGTATATATATATAGAACCTGACAGATATATGCACACACACTTGTGTGTGTATATGTACATCACATGCCCGCAATGAATACCTTGACAAAAACTAGCTCTGATTATTAAATTAGAACTGAGATATGAGCTGCAGTTCATAGATCAAAGCTATTATCAAAGCTCTCCAAGGCATGCTAAAAGCCGCCATTTACCCAACCATGCCAGTGCTGCTGGAGGAAGGCTAAGCTACAGCACACTAACTAGATTTCTTCTTTTCAGAAGGTCTCAAAATCACATACATCTATGACAATGTTACTGAAAACTACCTTCTTTTCAAAGAGAAAAAATTAAAGCTTCTTGCAATAGTTTCAGGAAAGTATTTCAAGCTGCTTTATTCACTTAAAAATAACAACAAAAGGCTGGAGGTCTGCTATCACTATAATTTAAATCTGCAAAGTTAAACTTGGTTAATTTAATGCGCTGTAGTTTATTCAGAAATAATTCCATTCCCTGCTGTATTTAAAACTTATTTTGCCTTTGATACTCATCGTAATGCATCTAGTGCAATGTAGCATATTGCCGTGGTTATTGTGTAAATGGCATTAAGGTGCTTTGTCTTTATATCACTATTTAAAATCAACTTCTTGATATTTACATATGGTTCAAGTGAAAACTGGCAGCACTTCTTTTTTTTTACAATGACAGTTTAACATATGGCTTTACAAGTATGAATTATTTATGTAAACTTCAATCCATTCAGAACATTACCAGAAAAACACTATAATTTACACAAACAATAGGGTTACATCTGTAGTCATAAATATTCATTGTTTATCAATGTTCTTTGTAGATGTTTAATAAATCATAATGAGTCTGAGCCTGAGAAGGCAAAGGGCCAGATGTACAAATATACTTAGACATCTAGTGGGATTTCCAGAGCAACTGATTGACAGCGGTACACAGGTTTGTCGTAGTAGGGAAGATGGTAGTAGAATACCACAAATGAAGTTCATCACATGAAGGGATATCCTGCCACCTACTCAAGTTTTGGTTTTCAGTGTAACTCCTTCTCGAAGAAGGTAAAGAAATGACACACATGGCTTTAAAATATGCATATATAAATATAGTCATGCATAAGGAGAACAGATTTTGAGCCACGCATGTGCCATGCCTACTTTAACTTGCATGACTAGGTCAGTTTATTACTCTTTGATATGGACAAGACACAGACATATCAGGTATGTTAAACAAAGGGAGAACAAGGTGAGTTTCAAAGAGTGGCTTTAGAAAAAAGTCAGTTATCAGCAATACTCACTACCTTATATTGTCCTGGAGCTAACTGGATTTTCAACCATTTTGTACCCTGAAATCCAGAGCACCATTACTCCAATAGTCAATCTGGCTTCACACTTTCTTGTGTAAACTGTGAACAACTGATGTAGAAGTTAATGGAATAATAAACACAGCACATATTAAAACAATTCATCCAGTAAAATTTTTCAGGAAAAAAAAAACTCATCTTTTACTAGTTCCCCTAATTCAAATACCATTTTATGTGTATATTGTACTATATACCATTTTAATACTAGGAGTGCTTTTAAAAGTTTCTCTCTATAAATTATTTTAAGTACAGGACTATCTTCCCTGTATTAAATCCTTGTAAAAGCTGTTGGTTACACAATACTGCAACTACTTGCAATATCTCTCCCTAGACTATAAAAAGGTCCAAAATTATGTTATCTCTTGTAACTTCAAGTCTATTTACCTCACTTAGATAACAGCTTACCTGAAATTTATCTGTAAAATCACTCATTCAGTCATCATTTAAGCAACTTTAAACAACTTGGACCCAGTGAACTAAGCTAGTTGGCAGGTTTGCAATTTGCAACGCTCAAATTACAATTCTTTATGTGGGAGTTTCTTAGCAACATTTAATAGTCTTGTTACTTTTCTAAACAGCGTGTATTAGTTCCCTTAACATGAAGGGAACATAAACAAAAAATCTAACTGAGTATATTTCAGTTCTGGATGAGATGCATTTAGTGCTAGACTCTGAGGAAAGATGTCCTTTCTATGTTTCCTTGAAGCTTGTATGACCCAACTCTGGGTCACTGTCCTAGCTTGAAGAATCTTGGCTGAAGTTCTTGCCCCTCTGAAATCAATCACAAAATTCCTAATAACTTCAATGAAGCAGAGGCTTTGGCATTGCACACTTAAAACCAGATTCTCCATTGTCCTACACCATGTGAAGTCACTTATCCCCACACAAAGTGGGAGAAAAAGGCATGTAACACATTATCGGTTTCCTTTGGTTGCAATTTCAAATTTAGCTTGCATAAACAGTGAATGATCACACCAACAGCAGAATGAAGTGGTGTAAATTTTAGTAACATTTTTAAGTTGGTAATGAAATGTTTGAGAAGCAAGGAAAGAATTAAAAGGGGATGTGGCTATGCTAGAATGCTTTCTCTGACTCCAGAGTATTTATTACCAGCTGTGAAATGTTAATTAAGCTTGTATTCTAACATTTTAATATGCTATAAAAATTGACACTTGATTGCAGAACGCAATCTACAAAGGCAAGCTTTTGCCAATAATATATAGATGACGTGCAAAGAAGAGTTCTGGGTAAACAGTCAATGAATGGAAGGCTGGAAGCAGTCTTAGCTCTCTCCATGTTTGCTCCACAAACAACACATTTCAGAGGTACAAGAGTCCTGCCCATATGCTTTCTCCTGCTGAACCATCCTACCTGACTGCTTAAAGCCAGATAGTGAAATTTATTAATGTACCATTTCTGCCTTATCTCTTTAACCAATATTAGATATGCATTGCCGTACCATGAGTACACAGAATGAACAAGGGCTGGGAGGTGTGAAACAGAGACACCAGATATATTACGTGGGCAGAAGCAGTATCAGGGGAGCAGGTACTCACAAAGCCTTGATTCAGTATAGCAGGAGTAATTGTTACCAGATTCCTCTGCAGTCAGTGGAGAAAGAGGCACTTCTAGAGGGAAGAGTCAGAGAGTTCAACCTGGCTCTTGGTCAGAGCATGTGTCTAGAAAGAATATTTCTTTTGACTCATTATGGAGGAAGTTTATCTTGAGTAGATATCCATAATGAACACACACACAGTCTCTCCCCAAAACCCAATACAAGAATGGAAGACTATAGAATAGTAAGAAAAATATGTAAATGAAGCACTGGAAGGCAAAGACAGAAATCAGAGATCAACGAAGTTGGAAGAGTAATGAGACACATACATTATGGTACTATTAGCATCATCTGTAGACATTTGAGGACCATGATCTCAGGGAATCACAACCATCGTTTGTATCAATTTTCAATTTTCCAAAATGAAAATTCAATGATCAATTAATTTTTGTAAATTATATACAATTTTTTACACTATAAAATTGGCAGTCGCTTCTTATGAAGTACAATACTTCTCAGCGCTCCCAAAGCTGGCGTTTCAAACAACCAAATCACAATGCCTCGTTACTTGATTTTTTGGTGCTTTTGTTTTGTTTTGGTTTGTTTTTTTAACACAAGGCAGTAGAGATATTAGACCACAGCTGGCTGACAAGTACATCTTAAATGCTTTCCAGAAAGTCAATAACTTCATACAAAGCTGTATAGATGTCCCAGATCTAAATATAAGATGAAGTGCAAAAATTCCTAGCACTCTAATTGCAAATCCTTTCTGATTTCCAAACAGGAAAATAATAACTACCCTGTATACTAGACTGTACTGGGCAATATTTATTCAAGTTGTATATATGTGCTAAAACTGTATTAAAAACATACAAAAGTCTCCAGGGAGCTCCTTCCTACCAGCATCCCAGAAAATTTGCCTCTTTTTTTCTTTAAGAAATAGTTGTGCTGGTAGTTGGCAGTAAAATGTAGATCTATTGAAAATTGTCTTAAAATGCTTCAGTCAGAATTAATATAAAACAAGTTGGCAAAATTATAAACAGTGGGAATCAATGTTTTAACATTTCGTTCTCTTGAAAATGCTTGCCTGATTCTTTCCTGTTGTTAACAAAAATATAGTAGGTATATAAATAAAATGAATTTCTGTAGTTCCATACCAGGAAAATGTTGAAAGTAATGGCAATCTATACATTAAACTGTTATGTAGTATCTAATCAGAGATCATTATACATTTTATCCTATATTTAACATAGCAATAATGCTGAAAGTCATGTCAATTGAATTTGCAGATGATACTAAATTAGGAGATGTTGTGACTAGTGAAAAGGACAGACTTAAACTGTTGAGAATTCAAAAATTCTAGCATGAAATAGAGTAAGATTCAAGTAGGACAAGTTAAGACTGATAAAGCTACGAAAATAATTAGAAACAGCAATAATGCTCAGCAAAGAAAAAAGTGATATAAAATAGATTCTTGAAGAGTAATGAGTTATTGCATGAAAATGAATCTGGAGAGAATAGAAATGGTAATTTATGCTTGGGTCGTCCTCGCAGGTAGCGAAGAGACAGATGTTTTAAAGAATGCAGAATCTGCATGCGAGTAAATTCAACATATATGAATTCCACAGAGTGAACTAAGTGAGTGGCATGCAAAAAAGTCAGCCTTCTAATGCATTAGGTTAAAAAGCCCTCTAGCATTCATATATAGCAAGGGATGAGGCTGTGTTTATGGCTGTTGTTTACACATGGGAGGGAGCAAGGGTAGAATGGGTACATAAATACCCTTGGGTGAGCACAGACCTGAGCTGACCCTACCTGTGCTATTTCTAGAACTGGAGAAAGTACCCCCAAGATGACTGGATATGAGGTCACTGAGAGGACCTCTGGAAAGAGTTGTGAGTGCAGTGTGGTGATTTGGGATGCTCTATTTCCTCAGAGACTTTCTCAAAGCCCCATACTAAGCTGAAATTTTTCTGAGCTTCTGGTGTTGTCACATAAAGTGGACAACAGGCTGTTGCTAAGATTATTCATAAACTAGGTCATTTAGCTAAGCTGTGGGAACAAGGACAGAAATCCTGTTAGGAGAAATAGACACCTTCCAAACAGAGGCAAGGCTACAAGGGAGGCCTCTTGTGCGGTGTTTTATTTTCATGCATCTTCTGTGGTTTTTGACTATGGAAATGTCTTTTGCATCCTGGGACATCACCACCCACTGCACTGGCTTGTGCAGAAGACCCAGGTCTCCTACTACAGAGCCTAGAAGAACACAATGCTGCCACATAAACAATGCTTATCTACATCTCTTCCTATTCTGACACTGTCTCAACTACGTTCCAAAGACCACAAAGCATTTACAGTGATATTAAATCTTGCATTTAAACCCTATGTTAGAACCAAATTTCCACAAAAGTTAAGAAAAAGTTTCTTCTGGAAAATAGCTTTCATTGTGGAGTAATCAACGCAGTATTTCCTCAAATTTCCCAGAAATATGCAGACTGATCCTCTCATTTGATGCAACTACTTTGCAGTGGGCTGCTGGAAGTCTTTCAAGGTAGACTTTGTCCAAGAGAAAAATGCAGGGATTTGTTGGGAATTCTCTGTAGATACAAATCTGATATAAGGCTTCTATTACATGTCCCATTCCTCTGACTGGCATATGATACATGGCTGAAATGAGGGTGACACGTATGGCCTAGGCTACCTACATTGCTGGTTTGTCGTTAGACTAAATTTCAGCTATGTGGTCTGTGATTTGGGCAACCAGACCTCTGACAGCTGTCCACTGATAAGGCAGAGCTTCTTATTATCACTACATATACATACACACAAAAAAAGCACCAAATAAACAGTTTCCCCAAATTGCATCATTGTGTGGTACACTCAGTCTCTAAAATTCTCATTCAACCATGAGTTAATGGCAGGAAAGGCAGTACAGGGGCAAAGAGAACTTGTGTAGAGAGCTCACACTCGTATTTCATTCTACGTGCCTGACCTCTTTCAAAAGGCAAAGAGCATGTTTGGATTTCACCTCTGATAGAACATGCATTGTTCACTGGTACACCTGCATAGACAAGGGAAGGAGGAAAAAAGATCTTTGGTATCTAGAAATACTGAGGAATTCTTCATTATTTGGAGTTTTGAAATCAAGACCATATGTTTTTCTGTAATTTTCTATTTGTTTTAGTTCGACTGGTTGTTCTGGATTTGTTGCAGGCTTCATTTAGTGAAATTACATAATTTGGGTAACAGGGAAATCAGATTATATAAAAATTCAAGCAGAAAAATATTTTAAAAGAAATTTACGTGAAGAAAATAGATTAACAGTCTTCATGTCTAATGCTGACATGGGCAAAAATTAAGGAGGATCTTAAATTACTAGCAGGAAGAATTAGATTAATCATGAAGAAAATCCTTGAAACAGTAAATCCTTCGGTCCTTCAAAGAGGTATAGGTAAGGCCTGGGACAAGTTCCCTAAGGAGACTGTGGCATCCTCATTACTGAAGATTTGCAAGAACAGGTTAAAAAACATCTGGCAAATGTAATACTGGCTATAGCTGGTCCTGCTTTGGAGCACAGTGAGAGTGCTAGATATCTTCTTGGGTTTGCTTCTAAGCTTAATTCCTGCATTACTTCTTTTTTTTTTTCTGATTCCTATGACCTTTGTGGTCTTAAAATCATTTAAACTACTGAGAACTTACTCTATTTATTCTTCTAGTTCTTCAGAAAAAATGCCAAATAATTATAAATCTAATGTATTTTCCTCAGATTACCAGTAAGAGAAATTAAAAATTGAAGTTGTTACCAGCAGTTACTGATAGGATGTGAGTACAAGTACTATCACACAGTGATTGTTTCATCATGTATCTGCACACTAAATCATAGTAGCAAATACAACAATCTTAACACCATTTCAGGGGAGCACTGGCCACTGAAGACATGCTCCTTATTAAATGAAAGAGGGTACTTATTGTATGATGATTACCTCACAGAAATCTATATCCAGGAAATTTGGATATACCAGACCACAGCAGCCAGCACCATGGCACAAAGACAAGGAGGTAGAAAGACAAGCTGAGCTAGAACATCACAAAGATAGCTTCACTAACCCCTGCCCCGTAGCAGGGCACCCCAACAGAGCTGCTAACCCACACATTCCCAGTGAAACCTTCGATTTTCACACAACATAAGTAGCAAACCCAACAATGGCCTGTCCCTTGACCTCCAACTTGGAAGTGTGACTTCTTGAGTCAACAGACATATAACTTGTGGTCTTGTCACCAATAAAGCAAGGAGACCTGACCTGCATATTTGGAAGGCATGCTTTCTTCCAAAAACCCAAGATTTTCAAGAAATGACCTAAGGCATCCTGCCACTATGTATCAGGCCAAAACCTGGAAGAGCTAAATCTACAAAGTCTTGCAATCACTCTAATGAAGTGATTGTTTATGGGCCTCAGAGCTCCATGTCCTAAGCACAATCATGCCTACCCAGAGGTTCAGATCCAGTAATTTCAGGTCAACAAGATACAGTCAATCCAAATCAGCAAACTCACAAAACTTTTTTATCTGGCATTGCCTGAGGGAATAAAGGAAATAGGTGATGTTTCAAACATCAGCTCCTGCTTTAGGAGTTGTGTCTGCTGAGTAAGGTTCCCCTCCTTCTTCCTCTCCAGAGAGAGCTGAATTCTCCCTTAATCCCATACATTTTCTCTAGTCCATGACCAGGAACCATAGGATAGAGATGCTGAAGGAGATTATGCTTACCCAGAGGGTTTATGAGCACAAAGCCTTCCCATGAAGCCCCACAAACTACATACACACACTCATATGCAATCACTGAGTTTAATTAGTAGGCTATGGTTTCAGGTTGGAAATGTAGTCTTTCTAACTTTTGGAGCTTGTTCTTTGGTCTTTTTATGAAAGATAATGAAGGATCCTGCCCCAGACAAGTCTGATAACTAAAGCTGAATCTACTACTACAATTAATTCAAGTTTCCTGAAGTCATGAGGAGATACACACTACATGTGCATTATTTTTTTTTTTTTTTTAATGAAATTATGCTACTACTGGATACATAGTTCATGGGATTGGCCCTGTGCAAAATTTGCCAACTGCAGGTAGATGGAGGTATTATGATTACATCAGCTATTGCTCAAAATGCATCAACGTCATTTTTCTCATGTTTGTAGAAATACCTAACTGAATTTATAGTATTATAAAAAAAGTAAAACTATAAATTCATGTGAATAAGAAGATGGAATAATTCCTTCAGAAGTAAAGCAATTTTGTTTCAGTCCAAATAAGAATGAACAGATTAAGCATCTGGAACCTCTTAAATAATTTGACTAAATGTGCAGAATTATTAACAAAAGATGTGTTTTCTTCTATTGGGATTTATGTCTAATATTTATTTCGCCACAGATGAGCTTCATCAGGCAGCAGGAGAAACAGCCAAAAGAAAACAGTTCTCTTGTTTGCTCAATAAATGAACTATATATTCTGTATTTTAACAAATGTAAAAACTAACACGATGCTGATCCTGCCAGGCTATGCTGTGTGTTGCTGGTCAACCAAACCCTGAAATCTGGTTTACAGGTCTGGAAGTGATACAACACTGACAGGTTCAAAGGAGGCTCGTGAGCAAACTGAACTCAAACCTCCAAGTCCAAATTTCAAACATTGCACTTTGCGGATCTTCAGAGGCCCAGCAAGGAATTTTAGCTCCTGCTTTTCTACTACTATCCCAAGACATGGAACCTGACATATCTAAGTTAGATGCTCTTCAGAGAAATTACGTTAACCACCCCCATATCTACCCCTTTCTCTTTTGCTGAATTATCCTATTCTCAGTACCTCCAGGGATGCCAGGTGGCTATTCTTCACACAAAACAAATTACTTAGTGATGCTATTCAGTATGGATTGCCAGTCTTTGAATTCAGAATGTCTTTTGGGGACAAAGAGTAAGCGGGATGTTTCCCCAGCAATTACAAAAGAAGCTCTAAAATAATTTCTAGCCCTGTGGATTTCTGGTACTCTAGAAATAACCCAAACACCATAAAGTCTCTGTCACAGAACGTGCGGAGTGCACATTTTTCCATTCTTGCCTTATACTTTAGCAAGACAAGTATTTCCTTTCCCCTGCCTCCCATCAGAAGACTCTTCTGGAGTAAGGAGCAGGTATCTACACAACAGTGCCTCCCAGAAAACTTATTGTTGACTTTGTCTACACCATTCTTTTCTTAGCATTCTTCTTCTGGTCCCATTTCTCCATGTCACTCTTCCTTATCAAATCCTACTTAACTTCAAGACATCATTTGCATCTCTTTGCAAATGTCTCTGTCTTTACTCCCTCTTTTGCCCAGTCTTCCTACTCTATTCGCAGAATCACAGAATCACTGGTTTCACTACAACACACAGGCATCCTGCTCCTATTTCTTTTTTCTCACTGCTCCTCTTCACATGTCCATGTTGTTTACCTGCTCTCTTCAAGCATTTATCTTAGGCTAGAATCTCTCATTCATAGGGAAGGTATTTTGGCATAGAGTTCTGTAAAATATTCTGTTTGTTTCCAAAATGTCTGTTAAAATTAATCTTAATGATGGTAGCAAAACTACTCCTTTTCTTCTCCTGTAACCTGGGTGAGATCATAAGGATAATAATAATGAAGAAGATGGACCAGAGAATCAATTTCAATCTAAAAATTGGGTCAAAATATCTGCTCTGAACAGCTGGCAATGAAAAGTTAGGCTTCATAGGCACTTAAGTAAGCTAGAAAGGACAGTAAGTGATTTTTTTTTTTCTCCAATGAAAGCTTTATAGCATTTCAGGAAAAGAAAAAAGGAGGAGGGAGATATGTCCTAAATTAGGAGGAAACACTGAAGTGTTTGTTTTCAAAACTGTTTTTAATTACTGTGAACCAAATGTTTTACGTCAACAACTTAAAATATTTTGTTTTGATTTATTCTATTTTTAAAAGCCCTCTAACATAAATCACATTTTGAAATAAAAAGTCATTTAATAACAGCAGTTGGAAACTCCTCACTCTATAAAAGTTGAACTACGATATTTCATTAAAATCAAAACATGTTTTACAAAAAAAATAACTTCAGTAAACAATATTTTCCAATTGAAAGGTGTTTCAACCCTACAATTTTTTTAACAGCTCTGTTCTCACTTTTCTTTCAGCACAGAGGGATTTCTACAGGTTCATGCTCTGTGAATATCCTGCTGTTAATGCTTATCATGCATGTCGTGTGTTGTCATGTCAAAAGACTCCTACCAGTAATGGTAAGATTCTACATAGTATGTACTTGCTGGGATTGAAGACACAAAATATACTTCAGCTTGCTTGACCATGCAAAAAAGGCTTGACAGACTGCAGGTGATTTCTTGCATACAGAAATATTGCATTCAACATACCCCACCTGCTTCAACAGCTGCTGTTGAAATAACGACTTCAAGAAGCAAAGAGGAACTGTGAAAACCACTGCATATGAGGTGGTTCCTACCTGAACACCAGCACAAAACTCGTGGGTACAGCACTATGTCCTTTCACACCTTGTAGCTTTGTGAAAGATTGTCTTGCCCTTGACTATGTCTCCAAAATGTAGAGGTAGTATGGCCCTGAGCTATATTAATTTTGATGTTTATATCTGGATAGAAAAAGCAATGAGGCATTATAGAATACTGTTCAGAGGCATGAATTGCTTCCTGATGCCTGTTTGCCTTAAAAAGACTGTTTGGTAAGCAAAAAATGGGTAAAAGGAAGAGAAGGAAAACTTGCAAAGACTTGCTCCGAAAATTGTGCATGTATTGTGGCAACAAAGTGAACAAAAATTCAGCATTTGCAAATGCAGATATATTTTCTCAGAAAATCTTTTTCAATTTAATCAGAACAGAAAATTAGGCTCTGAATCACCACAAGATATGCCCATACTTGTATAGAGAAGCTTGAGAGAAACTCAATAACTATATTAAGAAGAAACATGTTGCCAAACGCCTGTAATTACAGAGAAAGGGAACATACAGTGATAAAGCTGATCTTCAAGTTCTGTGGATTCAAAATCCTATGCCATATTAAAAATGATGCTGGAAAGACCTGATTGTGGCTGAAATTCACTGTCTTGCTCTTGAATAGAGAAGTCTAGTTGTTACATTTAATTTCCAATCTGTAACTTTGTTTTTGAGAGAACTGAAACTTCTGTGTTTAACTTCAGATTTTTGAAATCTGTAGCTGTTTCTTATAACATGCACCATTTAATAATTCAGTGCAGTCACTCTGTCAATGCAAGTTGTGATTGAGCTCAGAAAGTACTGAAAAATCAATAGCTATGTTGAAAAGTTACACTCAATGACAATCGCTGAAATAACTCAACAGGTGTACATAGGGACAAACCCCTTACCTACAGGGACACATCATGCTATTCCATGAGCAGATATGCAAAAATCTCAGTTGTATTGCAATCACATTCCTTCCCATGTGTTACAATCCAGAAAAGCAGAAGGACACAGCAATACATCTGGCTTGTGCTTTCATTCTTTTGCATACTTGATAGCAGATGCTGTCTGTGGGATCTGGACTCTTACTGGATTCCTCACATACAGGAGGATCCACGCTTTGCCTAGTCTCTGTTCACCATTTGGCTATTATATAGATGGATAGCCATAGAATAATACTACTCATCTGAAAGCATCTCCTTAACATTTTTTTTAATATTTTCATAGTTAGCAGAACCTGTAGCCTCAAGTAACAATTAACCCTCTGAAGGACCTCTGCTGAAGATGTCATACACATTACAATAATTGATACATTCCGTGACCTTCTGGAAAGAGTACTGTGAACTATGATGTCATACCTCGTCTGAAGCAAATCTTTAGTCCATGCTTAATAGTTTGATAACACTTATATTAATAATGTACTGAATGCCTAACGCTTAACATAGAAAGGTGTAGAGTCAGCAAAATGTTAATTGTAATAATAAGTCTCTTTTCACAGTATCAGCTAGTTGCTCATCAATCTGTCTAATCATGACATTTCTCAATTGCGCTAGATTTGTTTCTGCTTCTTACATATAGAACTATGTAAAAGCTGAGTGCAGGCACACGTCAAAGACTTAAGCTGTTTAATGTCTGTGCATAAATATTTGCATTAGGCAGAGAAACACACAGAGTGCTCGAGCACAGAAGAAGTCTCCACAGCTTCTTAGCTATTCAGATGACTTAAGGAAACAAAGCTTTTTAAAAGTATTAGGTATTCTGAGGTATGTAAGAAAACTTCAAGAGTTCATAAACCTGGAAATTTATTGGAAGATTTTGAAGATGCTAAATGTTCATGGACAGAAGATTAGAATATGCTTTAAGCCCAGTGTTGCTGCTGACCCAGAAGTTCATTTCACCATGCTGTCTTTAACAGTATGTAGGTCATATGAATGCTTCAGATGAATTAGTGCTGAAATGCCCAATATACTGCTCTGTTCCTTCAAGGCTTAAACCTGGGCTACAACTCTTATAGATCTTGAAGTTCTGGGAATGGAGCCAGGTCACTGCTGTACATCCTTTCCAACCCAAAGTCTGGAATGCAAAACTATTTTCATGAGTGTGTTTCATTGTTGTACTGGTGTTACCAGACTCTATATTTCAATTCAATTTTTGTGTGTATGTTTCAGATGATAGTATTAAAAGGCTTCATGACAGATAATGGAGCCTGTCCTAGTGACATGGTGCCCAATGAGATGAACTTCAGGGAAATTGACACTGAGATTCCCTGTGCTTCAGGAATACACATGAAAAATACAGCTGTCACCTAAAGTCAGAGTTGAAGAGCAGGGAAAGTTTCATTTTAGTTTTCTTCTCTCACCTCACATTTGAACACTTGGGAAAAATAGAAATTAGCTCACAGCTTGCTGGAACTCTAGCTACTTGGACTTCCAGTTCACTACTTAGATTATTACATGCTCCCCTGAGTCATGGACAGTGGGAAAAACTTCTGACACCTTTCCACATGTGGGCCAAAGTGCAACACAATGCTTCTAAATACCCATCAATTTGTTCTGAATATGTTCACCCTTTCTACTTGCATAAAGGAAAATAACACACCAGGAATTCAAATCATTCTTTAACAGTCTCTTCCTGATGAAAAAAATCCAGACCATATCTGTTTTCTTTACCTATCTTACAGTTTGACAAAGGCTGTTGTCAAAATCCTTGTTATCTGTGTTACTGCAAGAGCCAACTACTCCAAGTAAAGCATCTACAACTGGTTTATGTTTTCTTTGCTAATATATAACAAAATAAAATAGAAGACATCTTTTGGCATTTTACATGTAATTTTCATGCCAGCATATACAGTTTAATAATATTCATTTCATTTTTAAACGCATCAGGTCTTGAGAGGAAATTTGAATTACTTTAACTTATCATAAGCATAAGTTTGGTTTGGCTAAGTGCTGGAACTGAAGCTGAATGCTGTTGAATACGGAGTTAGAGTGGTCTGTGCTTCTCCTTAAGTATTTGAAAACAGTACTGAAAGCGAAAATATATAATTTCAATTGCAATAAAAGATTGTCTTTGGTTTTTATTCAAAGCTATTTTATCCTGCTTGAAAACAAAACAAAACAAACATCTTTAGAGCACACATATGCATATTCTTAAGCTGACACAATGGGCATTTCTATATATACCTCTGAAGGCAAAATCTGTTTCTGACCCTCGAAATTCTATTCCACTGTTTATAAATTAAGAGAAAGAAAAAATGATTCTCCCCCAAGAACAGTGCCACGTGGAAAGAATCAGGGCAAGACCCTTTGGAATAACAGGGTCTTGTTCAGAAATCATGGCTTATAACAGTCATGAACAGGCTGGGAAAATTACAAAGAATGACACAATTACAGTTTGCATACACATGTATTAACTGTGATGATAGGAACCTGCAATTTCAGGAAAGCGAGTATATTCCTCACATAATTCTAACTTTCATTACTATTCAAGTTTACATTCAGTGAAGAACTCTGCAGTGAAATGGTTGTGGTTTGGACAAGCAGAATAAGGCTGACGGCATGCGCAAAATGCTTAAGCAGAAACATAAGTATGTGTCTGAATATGTGTAAAATACAAACTCCATTTATCAGAACTAGGGATCTGGAGACAGCATCTAGATCCTGACTGGCTTATGTAGAGGAGCTTCTGCTAATTCTGAATTCTTAGGCAAGGGCCATGTCCTCCTCCAGGTAAAGACCAGAAAGAATAGGAATCTCTTGTAGTCTGATTCTGCTTTAAGACCCACTAGTCATATGCCCAGTCATTTTACCAGTGGGTGGTATTTTGTGTAAATTTTTATACAGTTTTGTATGAAGAATAGTTTGACACTTCAACCACAGGTTACATACAAGTGCCACATACTCACAATTTCACCGAAAAGATCTCTTCATAACAATGTGAGTCAAGCATGGTATCAATCCCAGCCTCTGAGTTTTCTTTATTTTTAGACAGACCTTTTGTGTGAGTCTAAGACTTTTTTTTTTCCTCCAGTTCAAATAGAGAATGATGCATACTATCTGAGAAAAGGATTCCATTGTAACATCCGTATTAAGTGATGTTCATTCAAGTTGTGTTTTTAGCCATCCTCCCCTCTGAATTTACAGCTACATTATAAAAACCCACATCCTTCTCTTCTGTTCCTGCTGTTTGCAGAAAACATTGTTAATAAACACTACTCCTCCTGACAAGACAATCAAGGTTGTCGATTTTATCTTCCCCTTATCTGTTAATGAAAATACAACTGTAAGTTTATTAGTAGCCATTTCTGTGATGGCTTTGCATGAAAGACCTTTGGGGTATTAAAATTATTTCTATAGTTGCAATTTGATGCTAGACAAATTGTTATGACTTTCATTGCAACAGACAGATCATACTTTTCCCAGATATGAGCTCTGCCTCTCCTACTTATATTTCACTCTATACTCTTTCTAAAATCAATACATTTACCCTAGCCACCAGGTATGACATAGCAAAAAAATGTCTTAAATATGTGTCACCTGGGGCTCAGCTACTACTGAAATCCTCCATGGACCATAAGGAGATGAAAAGGAAGTGTTTCCCTCAATGTCAAATGAAAAATTCCTTCTTATACAAACTTACAGGAAGTAAAGGCAGATTAAGTTATGAGTGGAATTCCTTCTATTTTCATCTTCATTTCTTTGCCTTTAAGTTCACAATGACACAAGTAAGTGAGATGTGCATGAAAGTACATTATTGTTTCTGAAAATAGTATTTTGAAGTTGCACCTGACTACAGATTTGTCATTTTTTGGCTCATTTATACCTTGTCTTTCAATCTTCCTATCATCACTCCTACCTGTGAGCCAAATTCATCTTGTTCTTGCTTCTGCTACAATTATTACACACATTTCTACTTCTCATCCCAAGTTTTATGATTCCCGTGGCTATAGCCTTCCCAAGTCCCTGTATTTTCTGTATTTTAAATCACAAACATATCCTAAAAGTTACTTTCAGACTTCTTTCCAAACAGACAGAAACATTAACAGGTATAAATTTACCAAGCAAGGCTTAAGCAACTTCCTCAATAATATCATTCAGTGAAATCACCCCGTTCACCACTCATGGGGACCACTTCTGTAGCTCTATGTATTCAAACAGAGGCATAACATCTTCCACAGATCACTGTCTTATCAGTAGCATCTTAGCCAGCTGGTCTCCCTTTCAGCCTTCAGCACCTCATATTTTCCACAGGCTTACTTCCAGCCCACAATACGAGTAACAGTCATTCATTAAAATTTGGAAAGGTTTTAACACCTTCCCAATAGCACAGAGAGGCCACCTGTCGTGTTATACAAGGTTCCTCTATCATTCCACAGAAGAAAAATTACTTTTTTTTTTTGAACAGCCAGTGCTGGCTGCAGAATAACAGAGAGGAAGTAATTACCTCTTTCTGAAGGAAATCTGACTATCTGACTAAAGAGAGGTGTGCCAGCCAAATCTTAGCAGCAGAGTTATGGAACAACTCCATAAACCCTATTTCAGATCATCATCAGAGACTACAAGCTCATGTACAGCTTCAGACTCACCAAGATGAGCAGACTTAGTAGTCCAAAAAAACACTTACGTGCAGCTAGAAGGAAAATAGTCTTTCTTCTCTGCCTGAAATAATAAGGGAAAGAACAACCCAGCTTACAATCCCCCCATATATTCATAATAGGTAAACTGGAAGCCAGCACAGCGCATGGGAAAAAGACTGAAACTTTTTGTGTAAGAAGGTTAGTCTAACTAAGAAGCCTTTTAAGATGCAGCAGCCTCAACTCCAATCTATAAATGCCTGCCTGCTTATGAGAAACTTGCCAGACATGGCAAAAATTAGACATAATAGATAGTGGTAAAAATCAGTGGTAAAAAACTCTTCATTTTGCTGTTAGAGAATGTTAATTTTTAGTTCACTTCAAGAAAAAATTGCTCAGTCTTCAAACAGAAGGAGAAATTAACTTCTGTACCCAGACTCCTTTGGCATCTCTGTTCATATTCTTCACAGCAAAAGAGCTTTGACACCTCTATTATATTAAATACTCGAGAAGAGAAAAAAAACCAAATCAACAGAGTATCATTTGACTAAAAAAGTGATACCAATTTGGTGGGATTGGCATTGTAAATACTTAAAACTATGCTTAATTCTACTGTTCTTACTTGTGCCACACCACTTCAAAGCACTGCCAGGATCTGCATAACAGGACACTTTTCACTACGATAATCTTTAATTGTTTGCCCTATGTAAAGGCATATCTCCTAATACTCAGAGATCATACCGTAGTCAGTGGGAAGAAATAATACTCCTTTCCAATAGGAAGTAACTTCATTATCTAAAATACTTGGTTTGACCCTGAACAGTAACATATTACACAATTTATTTAATGGTCTTGGCAGGAATATCTGAAAAAAAGCCCAACTTATTACAATGTTAATAAATCTGGTAATTTTTGTTAATAAACTTGTAGTTGTTTTCTTGGCTAACTGGCATATAAGATCTTAGGTAAGAAGCAAGGGCATTTTTGTGAATTCAGTCATAAAATCCTTTCCTAGCCAAAACTTTTAGTTAGGTTGGGTTGATATAGCAAATAATTTGGGACCTTTTAGCAAATGTTTACATAAGAAACAAAATCACCTAGCTTTCTGATGATCTTTACTGTAAGTCTGCCTAGAGTCTGAAATATTCAACAAAACATATGAAGAAAACATTCTGTTTTTAACTTGTGAGGCTGTGATGAGACAAAATAAACTTTCGAAGCATATGAATATGCAAGCCAGTTTGCTATGAGTCCATCAAGATACAGAATTTGTTTTGCATTGAGATACAAAGATGACGCATAGGATGTGCCAGAAAAGAGTAAATGTACATTAGCAACGCTTTTATATTTTGCAAAGCCATACATTCGGCTTTGATGAATACTAAATATGCATTTAATCGTTCAGCCTTAGAATACAGTATAAAATCAGATTATTTTCTGGGGTCCCTGACATAATTTTGAAGCATGAATTGTGCAGCTATTCAGTCAGAGAATGTCAATGTTACAAATGTCATCTTGCATTTACACTGCCTAACCTTTCCAACAGGAAAATTATCTAAGGAGATTTCAGTGCAGAAAGGAAAACATGACTCATTGTGACACTGGATATTACTTGGCTTCTTTTTAGTGTTCACTTGTATGTTCTCAATGGAATATGGTCCTTTCAAATTTGTTCTCAATGTTCACATAAAGAAAAAGGTAATTATACACTTTAAGTCCATGATAATACACAGCCAACACATTTTTCATATAAAATCTTTGAAAATATATACATAAAATACTAATAAAAAGAACTATTCCCTCCCTCTACTGCTTTTGAAAAACTCCACATTCTCAGAAACAGCCCTATAAAGGAAGGCCATTGAGTAAAAAGCCTACTGAACTAACCTTTTGAGGAAAAACTGAAATCAATATATTTGAAATAAAATACAAATTGATTTTGCCATTTTTCCCCTTCAAAAATAAACTGGCTTGGTAAATTACATGAAGCTCTCAAGTCTTGACACAATCCTTAAGACTTATAGATCTAATTCCTTCTGTATCTGGATAATTTTACTGCTGTCCCCAGACAGCAAGAGTATTTCTGGTGGTAAAATCATGCACATGCAAAAGTCTTTTGAAAATCTTCAAGTTTTAACACTCTTTGTTCATATACTATTTTAGATGAAAATCTGTAACAGTTAGAGCAGCTGTACAATCACCTCTAACAACCCGATTCACAGTCAGGTGAAATGAAAGAGTACTTTCTCTTTTTAGTAGACTTTGGCTACAGAGTAATTCCTAGTGAACAATTAAGGTAAAGCTAGTAATTTCTACTATATGGATAATAATGGTTTTAATACCCTGAAAACGCTTCATAAATATCTAATTTTAATACTATGACAAATACAGATGCTGTGGGTCTGCTTTCTAGGATAAAAGTTTCCTTAATATTCTCTCATGCCAGGACCTTGTCTTGCAGGCTTTACTTTTGTAGCTCTGCCTTTGACTTCAGTAAGGGCTCTGGAAAAAGGAATAGCATAATCGAGCCCTTAATCAAATTTATTAAAATCTTGATGATATACAACTCAATTAAGGAATACCTCTCCATTCCATAAGAGCTTTTTACATTCACTATAAAACATTTTATTCCTCACCACATAAAACTTACTGTATGCATTGCTATATGTCAGTATGAAGTACTAACCTTAGAAATGAAAATGGGGTAATTAAACCTACAAGCTATTGCTGATTTAATAATGAAAAGATAACGTTAATTGGCTGAAGAACTTTCGAGCAACTTTCAATCATGCTATTAGCCACATTGTGAGAACCACAGCAATATTGTAAAATGACAGTTTCTAAAAGAAGGATGTTCCTTATCTCATTTGCTAGTACAGTACTTCCCTCAAGTGGTAGATGTATTTCTGACTGTTTTGAAGTCTTCTGTATGATATCAAAGCTTTCCAGGTTTATCCAACAGTAAAAATGCATACCATGTTTCTTAGCCATCTCACATTCTATGTTATTATAGAGTCAACTTTTTGTTTTCCTCCTGGTCTATATCTCAATTGCTTTGTTTCAGATGTAAAACCTTTTAATTGTGTCAACCACCATCCTATATAATGAACATTGCCAGTACACTCTTCTTTCAGATATAATGACATG
Organism: Coracias cyanogaster; assembly: GCA_033124195.1. NCBI lineage: Eukaryota > Metazoa > Chordata > Aves > Coraciiformes > Coraciidae > Coracias > Coracias cyanogaster. The sequence continues at coordinate 32,609 of JAVSBS010003267.1, forward strand.
TTTCAGAGCAAAACCTTCCTGCTTCTGTTAATCTGAACCTCACAAGAGACAGCTCACCAGTTCTGACATGATCCCTAGCTCCATGCCTCAACCTACCTTCTTAATGCTATAATTCAGCTCTGGGTGATCTAGCCAGAATACTGCAAGTTTTTGATAGAACTCCATTTCCAAGGAGGGGCAGGGGGCAACTGTTAAGTTGCTTAACAGTTAAGCTCTGCATAGTTACAAAATTTGAGATTTTCTCTTCTCAATAAGCACTTCTTCCTCCTTTCCATAAGCACTTTACCTCTCTCACCTACAATCTTTAACTTTCCTGTGTTTTCAGCCAGACCAATTCTGCACCTTTAAGTACCAATTGGATATTACTCAAAATGTATTTTCTCTCTTGGAGATTACCCTGGGTGAAAGCATGCATAAATGTTTTCACAACCCCATTTACATACCTTTTAAATTTGTCTCCTCTTATGGAACTGGGTTTTCCACTACTTTGTACTGAACTCGACATGTTTAAGGAGAAGGATACTGTGAAAATGGTAGGAATGTGCATTTTCTCTTCCTATGTGTACTTGTAAAAATGGAGGTAAAAGGCAACAGAAAAGTGAGCTTCTAAGCCCTAGTCATCTAAGCTGTAGCCATCCATACAAAGTCTCCTTCAACAGTTCAGAGAGTTTTCTAGAGAAAGGTACCTTTTCTCATGAGTCTAAAAGTCTGCTAGCAACGTCCATTAGGAACGCCACCAGTAACTACCATTCAATAAATCCTTAAATATACTCACATATATTATGATTTCTCTATTTCTCTAGAGCTGTACAGTATTGTAATCTGCCACAGAGCATCATATCAAAGCCAGCTAGGTGATTCATTTCAAACCTTCATTATTTCTAAATGTTCTGTTTTCAACATAAGATAACATATAAATCAGGTATAATCTACTTATGGTACATGACTGAATTATTTAATTCCTTTTCTCTTTTAACCTCTGTATATTTCATTATGAATAGCTGTAAACTTGTTCTGCATCTGGGAATAACACTCAAATAGTTCTCAGGTGATGATGGCAGCCTGGGTGACTCATGACTCTCTCATGGTATATGTGTTTGTGTGTGTGTATAAAGAGCAGGAAGAGAGAGGTGATTAATGACTGTACAATATCATTTAGTTTTGACGGAGTTATGACAACTACTTGTTATGGGATTTGTGACTAGGGTTTATGTCATAAAGAACTTCGAGTTTAGTTTCCTCCTCAGTTGTAGAATTTCCTTCATTAGCAGACATCTTCTGTTTGCTCCCAATTCAATTTTTTCACAACCAGGGCAAACCATCACAGAATCTGTAAATAACCCACACGACTTTTATAGTCAAATTGGGCAGATAGCTACTGGGTAAGCAGTGGGTGAAAAATGGATTGAATTGCTGGCTCAAAGGGTTCAGATCAGTAGTACAAAGTTCAGCTGGCAGTGGTGTCCTTCAAAGCCTTATATTCAGGCAAATACAGTTTAATACATTTATTAACAGATGTTGGGACTCTTCACAAGTTTGCAGTTTATAACAAATTGGATAAAGTGATTCACACCCTGAAGAGCAGGGTTACTATTCAATAGGGAGACCTCAGCACACTGTAGTCATGAATCAATAGAAATTCATTAACTTCTGCAAATGAAAAAGAAAAATTCTGCACTTGGATGGAATGCAGTGGTACAGCCTGTGGTTCAAGTAGAAGAAAGCAGTTTTGCCAGAAAGGATCCGGTGGTTCCTCTGGACAACAGCTTGAACACAACTCAGCAGTGCATCCTGGATGCAAAGGTCAACCACATAGTGGGGTGTATTAGCAAAAGAATAGCCAGCAGATTGAGGAAAGGAATTCTACCCCTGTATTTAGCACTTCTGAAGCTACATCTAAAGTCCTATATCTGCTTTTGGATTCCTCAGTACAAGAAAGACATTTATATAGTAGGACAAGTTGAGCATAGAGTCATTAAGATGGTTAGGGGGATATAGCTCTCACATAGAAGGAAATGGACTTACTCAGTCTTAGGAAGCAGAGGCTGAAGATGCTATTGCTGTAAACAACTGCCTAGAAGGAGGGCATAGGGAAGACAGAGCCAAAATCTTCTTGGAGGTTCAGAATGATAAGTTGAGAAGCAACAGATATAAGTTACAACAAGAGAAATTTCAATCAGAGACAAGAAAAAAGCTCTTCACAGTGAGGTCAGTCAAACATTACAGAGGATTCTTCACAAAAGCTGGAAATCTCCATCCTTGGGAATTTTCAAAACTTGGCCGAACGAGACTTTAAACAAAATTCTCTAAAGCTGGTCTTGCTTTGAGCAGGGGAGTGGACTGGAAGATTTCCAAAGATCTTGTCTAACCTGTGTCATCGTATAAATCTGTGCTTAATTTTAATACCATAACTAGATTTTCTTGGATACCAGCCCTACTGAACTGTGTCCACACTTCTTCATTCCTTTTTCTTCTCTGTACATGTGCACCTACAATTGTTTTGGGGTTTGTTTTTCTCTTTTTAAAAAATTTCAAATGCAGAATTTAGCTCAGACCTGCCACCTGGAAATTCTTGTTTACTCCTGCTCTTTCTGTCTTTTAAGATACAGTTTTCTTTCCTGAATAATCTGTTTTTCTCCACTGCTTTTTAGTCTTCTAATTGCTTTCAAAATCCTCCTTAAAGGAAAATATTCATTACGTTACCTCGATAATCTTATTCAGTCATCCTTTTCATTTAATGTGGAATCCTTCTATACGAATGCTTTCTGTATGTTTTTTACAAATTTAGCTTCAAGAAAAATGTCTTGCCCACATTTTAGTCCCTGATCATTTCAGACTAGTTAGTTTTGAAAAGAAGTTTCCTACATTTCTCAGTATTGCTACTAAAATGAAAAGCCTCAGTATAGCCTGGGGAAAGTTTAGCCTACCATTTAATTTAAGTTAAAACAACTCAGAATTATTTGATCCTTCTTTATCAAGTTGTTTCTTTAAAAGATTTGCTACAACTAACATAGCCAGTTATTTTCAGTTTGGGATATATACTTCAGTGTATAAACTTCTTGTTTGTAAGATAGTGACTTAAAAAAGCAGAGGGACACAAAGAAATTTGATAATTAGCATTACTAGCTACTGGTTTATTACAGATAGCAAGTGATTGCTACAATTCTATACCCACTTTAATTTTTGCATTCCCCAGAATCTGCCTTAGATAATACTGTCATGTTGTGACAAAAATCTATAATGCAACTGATGCATGAATGACATTATTCCTTTATTTCTGCATTTACAAAGTATCCTTTCCCTTTTCCAAAGCATCAGACTATGTATTTCCTGATCCTCTCTGTGCTTTTGAAGTCATACATAACCCTTAGGCTGTATGTTTACCTTTTGCAAAGATGTAATGCCTGGCATCAGGCTGTGGATCATACCAATCTTTCGTAGGGTTACCAGAGTTTCTTGTAGAGAAAATGTCCTATTGTGCTGTTGTTTTAAAAAATCTGAGCTTATATATTTTCAGGAACAAAAAAGAATTCCAGAAACTTTCATTGAGAATTCTTGCCAGACTAGTATTTTTTCCTTGATACAGTTTTCTACCCTTATCCACCTAAACAACATTCTAAAGTGCATCATTTATATTTAAAGAAACAAGAACTCAAAGAAAAAAGAATAGCTTGCTGTGATGTTAGGATGATTGGATCATTTTGAACATACTTAGGGAATATCCCATTGGAGGAGACTTTCTATGCAGATGACAGTGCAAGACAAGGAAGAATATTAAGGAGTTAAATAAAGGTCTAATCAGGTCATCGTGAAGATGGGCAGCCTTGCTGTCATCATTAGGTTTTGCTGTATGTTCTAGTTGGTCTGATTTTCCTCTTTGTAAAATGTTCTTTATTCATTCACTAAAAGGCCAAAATGCAAACAGAATTATTTTTTTTTTACAAAATACAAAAAATTTCTTTTAATTCTAAAAGTATTCACTAGCACTTGCTTGGCCTGTCTCTTCTGAAGTTAGAGTTCAGTGTGTGATAACATATAATAAACCAAAAGCAAAATCTAGCAGCTCAGTCTCAAAAGAAAACAAACAAACAGGTTTATGGCTTTTATGTTTTTTTCTGTGAATTATTGCTTGCCTGCTACTGTGGTGGTGCACTGCTTTGATTGTTCATTACTAGTTCTCCATCAGAAGGTGTTTCAACACCAGTCTCCAAGCTCAAACAAAACAGAACAAAAGAAGCAGAGCACAGTTGCTCAGAGGTGAGATAAATATTCCTTACACAACCCAATGAAAACCAAAATGCAATATAAATCTCACTCTCCGAAACCATCAGGGAGGCAAATCCACACAGAAAACGGCATTTAAAATGTGATGTATTCTTGCTGCAAACATGCTCAAGATGTTCAAGACTCAAGAGCATAACTGCTAAACTATTTTTTTTAATCTGGATCTTTTTTAGCTGAGTTATACACAGAAGCAGATTCTCAGCAGGTCTGAGAGAAGACACAATCACAGACAGAAGAAGAAGAGGGAGTAAGAAGCTCTGTAACACAGCACAGATAATTTGATATTGTGGTTGCAGTAGATAGCATGTGCATTTTGATAGCACATTTATGAATTCCTTATCCTCATATCAGACACAACCCCTAGCTCAAGTTTGTCAAGACAAGAGAATGTGTCAAACCCCAGGTGTTCCCCAATAGTAACATGTCATTCCCTTCATATATTCCTCCTGTTTAACAATTCATTTTACTGCTCTGTCTCACCAGAATGACATACATGAGACACACCTGGCTTAGTCATAGCTGCATTCTTTTCTTTATTTTCAACTGGTAACCATACTCATTTTTAAAATAATAGGACATTTACCCTGGGGCACTATTTATAAAAGCAGTTATTCACTTTGAGCACTTGCACTTTCTGTCCATCAAATACTCAAAGCAAGACATGAAAACAAACAAAAAAAATACAGCATGGCTAGGTGGTGAGATGCTGAGCAGCAACTCACATTAGACCCTATAGATTTCTACAGTCCCAGGTGGAGTTTCTCCTTGCTCCCTATGTTATCTTCAGTAAAAAAAAAAAAAAAAATAGCTCTTCAGACAGTGCTGCTTAGGTTGCCTCTCAAAAGGAAATTATTTTCTCCTATTTTTATGAGGTATCTAAGGCAAAAAGACAACATAATCTTCCTCCTTCCTTTGGTTTCTATAGAGAGGAGCACTCAATCATAGAATCATTAAGGTTGGAAAAGACCTCAAAGATCATCAAGTCCAACCATCAATCCAACACTACAATGACCAATAGACCATGTCCTCAAGTGCCACATCTACCTGTTTATTGAAGACCTCCAGGGATGGTGACTGCACCACTTTCCTGGGCAGCCTGTGCGGTCTCAGTGGAAAGAACAGAACCATGAAATAGGGCTGGAAGGGATACACTGAGGCAGTCAATATGAGTGTTGAACAGTACACTTACCTATGGACACAAGAGACCTGACATTTCTTCCCTGCTAATATCCCAACCATCTCCCGCCAATGGCTCTGGAGCCTGTCAGCAATGCGGGTACATCTTCACCTCATAGAGTCATAATGACTGACCAGACAAAAGAAAGGCCAAAGCACCCTAATGGTCCTAGTTCAGATGTTGCCTCTCAGGTGTAAATTTTTGAGAAGAGCTCATTTTTTCAGTCCTTGCAAAAGAAAACTTTAGGGATGCTTTTTTGAAAAGGTACAGCTGGCCAGATTTTCAAAAGTGCTCAACTCCCAACAGCTTTTACTATTCTCAGTGGGAGCTATCAGCTGTTAAGCCCTTCTGAAAACATAGCCATATATAAAATTAAAACTAATTTAATTTAATTTATCCTCTGGCCTGCATTCCCAACAGCTGTGATTAGAGTGTTATACCTCAAGCTTGTGGATCAATGAGTAGCATCCCTCCCCAAGAAAACCCTCAGATCCTCTGAAACTGTAGAAGGAATGTGCCATTCTCTACAGCTCATCTCTTAGCAGTCACCTCTGGTAAATACCTGGACTCCACCACCATCAGCACAGTGCATCTGGTGGTGAGTCAAGGTTTTTCTTCGTTACAAAACTGCAGCCAACACACTTGGCTTGCTTTGCAGTAAAATGTTTTGGCATGCTGTATGGACTCCAATTATTTTTCAGCTGAAATAGAGCATAATCCTTAGTGATTTTCATTGCATATTGCTAAATTATTGCACTGGGCCACTCCTAGGGGCTGTTTCACATTTAGCTTGCATGCGTTCAGAGCAGAACTGTGCCTGCACAAAGCTCCAGAAGCAAAACAGGGAACTGGATAAACCTGCTTGCTGTAAACTTGGGACACTCCAGATTTTCAGGTTAGGCTTGCCAGGGTTCATTGCTTAAGTTTTATCCAGCTGGGTGGGTTTTATATTGCTTGCCTGATTTTTGTGCCTCCTATACTTTCACCAAAAGCCATCCAGGGATTTAAAACAGTCTCTTAATCTCAATATGGTCATTTTCCCTACCAAACACTTCTGAATACAACTGGCTGACCCACAGTCCATTCAAAATGATCTTGCCATTAGGTATAATATGAAAGATGATAGCTCTCTCTGCCAACAGCCACCAGTTTCTCACAATCCTGATGGCTCTGTTGAACAGCTAGAAAGCATGAAAGTGAAGAGCTATGCTAATCCCTCATACTCTTTTATGTGAATATCAGGTAGAACAGCTTTGTATGACTAACTATTTGATAACCTATGGCCTTTCTGCCTTGGACTTTTAGGATATCATAACTGTTTCTTCCATAAAATGTAATTTTTAGAGAAATAGAAGTGACTCCTGACATCAGTCCAGCTAACATTAGAGGAAGTGCAGTGGCACATATAATTGAAATGCATTTAAATGCCACACCCCATTACCTCTGGTTTTCTGCAATGAGTGCCCCAAAACTCAGTCATAGCTGAGTCAAGACAGTGGCAGTACGGTGATCAGAATTACTCCAGAGCAAAGTTTTAACTTGTTCTTGTAATCCCATGAGAAAACCTTAAAATGTTTCACTAATAACTACATAATGTAGCCCTAAATTAAAGACAGTATTACACTGAAGTTGTAACGGTCTGTGAGACACGTTTTGAAAACAATATTTAATAAAACGTTCATTTGCCACTAAGAAGAAACCAGAATTTGAATTAAATATGTTTAAAACAGTAATAATGAGCCGATACAATAAGTGCTGTTAAAATTCACCAGATAATTAAAAGGTCAGCTCTAGCAATTCAAGCCTACAAAAACTATTCTAAGACTCCCACTCTGTACTGACTGGCCACACTAGGATCCAGCAGAGCAGAAGGGACCAATATGTCACTTGATATTTGGTAATGTCTTAGGGACAAAAAACTTTGTTCAAATATTAAAAATTCTATTTAAATGCTTGAAACTGCAAGTAACTGCACTGGAATTGCAATGGTAGCTTCATTTTTCATCAACAGACAAGCTAGAACTGCATGTTAGAAAAGTCTTATTTCTGCTTTCTAGTTTGCAGCCATTATAAACTTTACAAAACAAAAAGCTGTTAAAAGACACATGGCAAACACAGGCCAGTACCAGTCCATGTTTGTTGCAGCAATGATGAAGAAGAAGGTGAACTTAGGCTTTATAAGAATTATAAAGTAGAAGAAGCCTCAGCGTAAGCATTTTAAAGACAGAGATTGTTCCACATAAGCAGCTTCTATGCTTCTGTCCAATGTATTACATCGAAAAAATTGTATTAAAATTGAAAATTTGGACATTCAGAAGTTGGTAATTCCAAAATATATTCAGAAATTCATAACAGAAAATCTGGCCTGAAGAGTTACTGTTTCATACTGCTGAAAGCTACTGCAAATGGGTAAATTTTTACTAGATACCACATTAGAAATCCCACCTAAAATAAATGGCTAAAATTAAAATTGTGTGATACTACAATGCAAAGAAATAAATATCTAGAGGAAATGCACATAAATTTACTAGAAGCAAGTTGAGTTGTTTTCTGTTGCTTACATCTTATATTTGCTTGCTTCTCAATGTATAGGTTATGCAACTCTTAGATATAACTTATTGCTTTTATTCTGAAGACAGTAAGTACTACTCTTAGCTTCAGTGGTCAGTTAATTTTGACTCCACACAAAAGCAAAGGAAATGGCAGAAACTGTAAACTCTGCTTAGCCAAACTAATTCCCAAATCTATATTTAATATAAAGAACCTTTTAAGTCCAGAGGGTGTTTCATCTTTGCAACCAGTGATGTGCATCTTCTCTATCAACTGCACTGCTTCATGCCAGCATATCCTTACAGGTCAGTTTTTTATTTTATTTGTATTTAATTCTTGCATTTCAATGAGCAGCACGTAAGCAGTCTTCATAACAGGTCTGCAATTATAGTAATTCTGGTCTTAGAGAAACTGTAGTAAGTTTTAACACTTTCTTTCACTGCTTTCTAAACCAAGACCAAGCAGGTAGTTCTTTCTAAACCAGGTTCAGTAAATGTTTATGTATATCCATAAGATTTCAGGCATGCATAACTGCCTATAAGGCAGAGATTTGTGATGTAGAACGGCAGAAGATGAAGGAACATGTGCACGCACCAATGAAGAAGTAAATCCAAGATGAAAAGGGAGTATTTATTTCTAGTAACTACATTAAAACCCAGCGTTACCAAAAAACTTCAAAAAAGCATGTGGAGAGAAGTAGAGGAGGAAACAGGTGGGGAAAAAATTGCAATTTTTATAACATCAGAGTTGCACAACAAAACATCTCTTAATTAAAGCTCGGGTTTGGAACTACTTATTAAGGCAAAATATATATATTGTTCTGCTGTTTTGACAATGCATCATGGCATGGTGACAAAACAAGCTAACAAGAATTTTTCTGGAGTGCAATCTTCCCCTCTGCCTCAACACCCACAAGGTTTTTCTTCATTTCTTCCTTACAAAAAACTGGACAGTAAGATGGAGTGGGAGAATGCTACAGCAAGTTTTATTCACTCTTCACCACTTACACAACTGTGTGTTTTGAACAGTTTAATCTACATTTCTTTTGAACTTATGTTTCCTAAATGGATAGCAATTAAGTTCTGCAAGTTGTTCATAATTACTCTTTTCCTCAAAACCTATAATCATTTTTCTTTCCCGATATCCTTTTCTATGCTTAGATTTTACCTCTGCTTCTTGCTTAGGCTGGTAATATTCCAGCTCTCCTGTAAACCTGTTTAGACCATCCCTCACTACACAGTACAAACCCAGGAAAATACACATTTATTTTAAAAAAATAAATCTTAAATTAAGCTTAAATGTACACTATATTTGTTATTCTATCTTAGGCATTCTGGAAGTTAGCCAAAATGGCAATTGTCTACTTCAGTCTACAGCCTGTTAAAAAATCCAGTCAAATTTGTACTTGACTTCATTTTTCTGATGCAGTTTTCTTGTCCCTCTGAATCTGTTCTAGATTTTCTACTTCATAAGGAGAAACAAACTAGCAAAAGTGGTCTTAAAAGTCTGATATTTGGCACTTTGGTGAAAAGAAACTTAATTTTCATCAATAGTAATTTTATATGGAATAAATGAAAGCAGATGAAAACTTGTCTTTTTAACGTAGGAGCCTTCTAAATCATGAAGAACACTGTGGTAGAACTTGGTCATGCTGTGCTTGACTCCACAGCTGAACAAGCCTAGGGTAGGAATAATTAGGGGACAAGAATTTTCATTATACTGTATCCATTAGGAAACAAAATTTGTCAAGAACAGGACTTATCCACATTCTAAACCTTTAGCTACTCAGACATTTTTTAAATGATCATATTACCTGCAAGATTTCCTATATTCTCTACATTAGCTGTCTTCAAGCATTCTGTGAATTTTTCTATTCCCATTTCTATAGCAGCTTTAAGTGCCTTTAAAGATACAGAGGAGGGGAAATATGTGTTGAATTTGATACAGATAAATTCAGCATGCCACCTTTTTCACTACATAGCCTGACATTTTATCTCATTTCACCTGGATGAATCAACAGTTATGCACTTAAACACATGGAGAGATGAAACACAGAAAGAAAAAGCAGACATGCCATATGCTTAAAAAGACTGAGCTGAAGGTTTCTGTGGAAAAGTAGATTGAGGGGAAAAAAAGAAATATTAGGATCACAATGGACAATAATGATAAGGGGAAAAAGCCCTATGGTACACCACCTGAAATGCAATAGTGAAAAGCAAATCACAGAAAGAAATTAGAGAGGACAAAATGAACATGACCTGAGTTCTAATCCCATCTTTTCCAGAGGTAGTCCTGTAAACTTTTAAAAACAATGAGGTCATCCTCCTCTAGCTCTACAGTGATAATGATGTGCAATGAACCCCTTGCCATTTGCCTGGAATAAGAGTAAGCAGATGCACAGACCATGCAGAACTTCTCCGCTTCAGGTACCAACAGAGAGATGCTCTCCTCCCTCCTTGAACTGTGAGCCCCCTACTCACAGGACACTGTGGTCTATGTTTGGTTCATTAAAAAAAAAAAAACAAAGGAAAAAGGCATGGTGGAAAGTAATCACATGGACAGCAAAGAATGAGGCATGAAACACCAAACAGAAGTGACTGGAAGGCACTTCGGTTGCATTGCTAAATGAACCATTTAAAAATCAGATTTTCCTTTTTTTCTTCTTAATGAAAATTATAAGAAACATGTTTCCAGTCAGTTCCAATGAAATATATTGATTTATAACCTATTAAATGTGATATTCCCATTGTGGCATAACACTATGTGAACTTACTGAAGTACACTACATTACCTTTCCTTAGGGAATCAATTATATCATTAAAGAAAGGCAGCAGTTTAGATGGCATGGTTAGTAACCTACCTTTAGTAAACCCATGTTACATTTTGTCTCATTTCTCGAATACTTCTAGTAAAGCTCAAATTGTGCCTATTGTGGTCAAAACAATTTGTCTGCACTTGCTTGGATCATTTCTTTCCTGCATTTCACAGAGTTACACAACAGCTGAAGTCGGAAGAGACCTCTGGAGATAATCTTAGTCCAATACCATACTTAAAGCAGAGTCAGTCTGAGCAGCTTTCTCAGCCCTTTTGTCCAGTTAGGCTTTAATTATCTCCAGGGATGGAGACTCCACAAACTACCTAGGCACCTTCTTACAGTGTTTGACCTCCCACAGTAAGGGCTTTTTTTTCTTATGTTTAAGTGGAACTTCCTGTATTACAATTGCTGCCCATTACCTCTTGTCCTTCAATTGGACACCTCTGAGATGAGGCCAGTTCCGTCTTCTTTAATCCCTCTCATTTGGGTATTTGAACACATTGATAAGATTACCCACGCCTTCTCTTCCTGAGGTTCAACAATCTCAGCTCTCAGCCTCTCAAAGACTCATACAAAGGTATGATAGTTATTCCAATACTTTAACCAGCTTAGTGACTTTTCACTGGACTCACTCCAGTATGCCCATGTTTCTCTTGTACAGGGAGGTGCAGAACCTGGAACAGCACTCCAGCTGCAGCATCACCAGGACTGAGTAGAGAAGAAGGACGCTCTCTCTCAATCTGCTGGCAGCACACTTTGTAATGAATTTGTAGAAGGTCGTGGGCCTTTGCTGCAAGGGCGCTTTGCTGGCTCATGTTAATTTTGTTCACCAGAGCACCCAAGTCCTCTTTTAGCAAAGTTTTTTTTCCAGTCAGTCTTCTTTAATCCCTCTCATTTGGGTATTTGAACACATTGATAAGATTACCCACGCCTTCTCTTCCTGAGGTTCAA
>JAVSBS010003267.1:44485-60535 GCA_033124195.1 Coracias cyanogaster
GTATATTTTTACAGACTGCCGAAAGCTACAGAACAGAGAAGCAAATGAATCGCTGCAATTCACAGAAACAACTGGATCCAGGCAGCGAAAGGTGGATTTGCAGTTATCATTTTGCAATATGCTGAATTTAGGGGTAAAATCATACCCTATATATTGTATTGTTATATATTGTATTGACAACTCATCAATTAAATATTTACCATCGTATATTCTGCATAATTGGATGTTTTTAAATAAACACTGACAAAAACTTTTTGGGATGGACAATATGACGATATTTATGTTTACATTTATAGAAAACAGGCAAATTCTTTCCATAATGGCTGTGACATAATACATTACTACCAGCAATGTATGAGAGATCAAGCAAGAGAAAATAAATCTACAGTATGAGATTGATTTATGTATGTAAAAATGTGTAATGCTGTATTTGGTAAATAACGTCTAACTGTGTGATCGATTACGTGTCGAGAAGCAGTCATTCATACATTAATGAGTGTGTTTTGTGGAAAACAATCACAGACATTGCATATATGGAGAAGGTATTCTGTAATTGAATAATGCATGTACAGGTACATATATTCAAGATGCTAAAGCTCTGTCGTAATGTGTGATTTGTGGTGATTCATTTACTTTCATAAGTTAAAACTTTATTGTATGTTTTTACAATGAAGATACTGATGATTGTTTTATGACATTGTCTAATCAAGGTCAGGTTTTTCTTCTTTTTTGGGCGGCGGGGGGAGTGTGGTCATCAGTATGTTTAAAGAACATTTGATTTCATGAAACTTTAACAACAGGAGAAAACCATGTGGAGGGTTGAATTTTGAATAGTTATGCTTACCTACAAAAGACTAGCTAAAGACACATACCTACCACTGCATCATCTTTCAGTGGACTCCCTAACAGAAGAGGAGATGCACTAAAGGTTTCTATTCACTGTTTAAAAAGGCAATATTCCATTGTTATTTATATCATTAACTATGCACTAGTTTCTGAGGCTAGGGTCAGAGTATGCCACTGAAAGTTGTTAAATTAGTCCATGCATCCAAACAAGCTTTACATTTTCACTACATGAACAACACAGATTGAAAGAAGCAGTGAATCTCGTAAAATGTATTAATAATTAAAATCTGCTCTGAATAAATGGAGTTGTACAATACCCAGGTGGCATCAATAGTAAGAAAAAGTGAATTTGAATAACTTGGTAGGAATTTAAGTTTATCTATTACATGAACAACTATAGTGTAAAGGAGCTTCCACACACACAATGCCATCCTATCCCTAAATTAAGTGAATCATGAAAGTCAGCAGATCATCAGGCAAATGTTTTTCAACCAGGTATGTTAATAGCTGCAAAAGTTGAGCAGTTCAAAGTGACTGGAATTTCAATCTTCATGGAATGGATGCCCAAAGGAATTCAATGCAAATGCAGTTTATGTCTTTAAAATTGCAGACAGGATTGCAGTATGCATCAAATAAAAAACACTTGGCAACTATCTTAACTGACTGTTGTTTCCACAGCCAATTTGTATAAATGTTGTCCCAAATCTGGGCTTCTGTTTTGACCTTGGAGATTAATAGCATGAAATTTACCCTATAAATATGCTCAACAGAAGGTAAAAAATATACTCCAAGATACAGGAGTATGTCACCAGCACACAGGAAAGGGAAAATACTCCTGTTTTTCTTAAGTTCAAGTATCTGCATTGAATTAAAATGCAGCAGATTTCTGGAGATTTATTTTTCAAACTGAGACTCTTTCATAACTCTGGTCTGTTATTATAGTCTGTGACTGGGTATGATGTGATAGTAAGTCATCTGCAGTAACTGCAGACTTAAGGACTAATATATTATTACTTACTCAGGCAGAACTTCCATTAATTTCAAGTACCGATGAATAGAACCTGTAGGAATGAGTCTTTCCATTCAGTTCAATAGGAGAGAGAACTGCATCATCTTTAACGTTGTCAATAAGAAGCTTAGGCCTCAGTTCAAAAAAGCACTTAATTGTATCTGTATTCAGGATACTGAGGCATGTGCTTAACTTCTGTCATATGATTAAGTCCCAGTTACATGATTAAACAAAGTAATCTATACTACTGCCTTAGAAATAACTCTTCCTTGAGACAAAATCTTAATAAGCAACAAAAATAAGACCAATAAAGAACAGCCCAGCCTTCTCTCGTTCCTAGGTTCAAAGCTCTCTTCTGAAAAAGTCCACTAACTTTTGTTTTGGCAGGAGTCTCATGAGCATAAGATACCTTTTTTCCTTAAAATCCTGGCTCTAATCTGCACTGTTTAACCTCCAACAGTTGAAAAAGAAAGTATCCAGTATTCCTAGTTAAACACCATTTTGATATCTATACGAAACAATGAGATTTACTCCTTTAGAAAAGGTAAGCAGTGATTTCTTTTACCTGTAACTTTGGAGAAGAGGAATGGAAGCTAGGGGAGCAGGTTGATATCATTGCAAGGTTGATCTCTATCAACTCTGGAAGGACACTGAGATCAGGGAAGGGCCCTGACATCTGGAAAAAGAACAATTTTGTATCCATCTTCACATAAAGGACAAAAGGATAATCAAGGACTTAGCCTCACTTGGGTCTCTTGGAAAGCGGTTTTGAAACCCATTTCTGAGCACATAAATGAGATGTAGGTCATTGCAAACAGTCATTACAGATTTACCAGACATGAATCATGCTGGATCAACCTGATTGCTTTCTGTGATAAAATGACTACCCTTGTTAACAAGAGGAGACTTGTCAATGTCAGTTGCCTTGACTTCAGCAAAATACAAGTTTGATGGTCTGGCTCAGAGGGTATCAGCTAATGAGTCATACTCTACCTGGAGACCTGTAACAGCTGGAGCACTGCTGGGGTCTATACTAGGATTGCCCAGTTTTACATCTTTAAAGAAGGAACTGGGGGAGGTGATTGAATGCTTACTCATCAAGTTTGCAGATGATATCAGACTGGGGAGAGATCAGTCAATATGCTCAAGTACATGGCTGCCATCCAGAGGGACCTAGACGGGCTGAAGGAACAGCTATAGATGAACCTCAGGAAATTCAACAAGAAAAAATGCAAAGACCTGTCTTTGAAAACCAAAACTCCTTGAAGTAGTACAGACTGTACCGAAAAGACCCTTTGGTGTCTGTGTAGACAGCAAGCTCAACATGAGCCAAGAGTGGCAGCAAGGGCCAACAGTACACTGCGCTGTATCAACCAGTGCTTAACCAGTGGATCCAGGGAAGTGATTACCTCTGCTTCTTAGTATTCATTAGCCTATGTTTAAAATATTGTGTCCATTTTGGGGCCCTCTAGTAAAAAAATAAATTGCTCAACTTATGTGAGACTAGCACAGAACCCTGAAGCCCTTGTCCCATGAAGAGAGGCTGAAGAACAAGGCTTGCTCACCTTGTTAAAGGAGGTCATCAAGACAGAGCCAAGCTCTTCACATTGGTGCATGCTGGGAGGATGAGAGACAATAGGCATAAGTTGAAACGAGAGAGGATGAGGCTGCATGTAATGAGAAGCTTTCGCACCATAAGGACAGTCAGGCAGTGTCCAGAAAGGTTTTACTATTTCTGTCCTTGGAGGCTTTCAAGACCCCACTGGATAATACCCTGAGCAACCTGGTTTGTTGTCATAGCTGAAATTATCTTTCAATAGGAGTCTGGACTAGATAAAATCCCAAAGGCCTCCCCAACTTAATTTATTCTGTTATAGTATATGTCTAAGCATCTTCTTTCTTCATATCAAGAGTATTGGAAGAGCTACCTTCTTCTGAAGGTTGACTTGAATATAATTCTAAATACTGAAGCACAGAACTGTGGCTACATATTGCGTTCATTTATTTAATACAAATAAGAAAATCCTTCTTCAAATTTTCAGAGACACAAGGAGCAAGTGGGACATTTTTAGCTGTATTTTCTACACTACTCCATACAAAGATAACCAATTTCCAAGACAACGAGGAAGAGGTTGAATACACCATAATATAACCTGTAGTCAAAGAAACCACACATTTAAATAAAAATACACTGAAAGACCATGTCTGCAGGCTTTTGAAGACAAATTCTGCTTATGAATACTCTGATATAAAACTGATGTAACCCAGAACTCAAATAAACATTAAAATAATCAGAATTGTAACATTTACCCTTCAAATGTGACTTGATCCAATTAGCTAACAAAATATTGGTACAATAAAGAGAATGAGGTCTCTCTCTAAGATTATTGCCATAAGTGCTCTCATTCATTTTCAGTCATTCTCCATTTTTCATCTTCTAAAGTTAATGATGCAATAAATTAGTTGAGAAGATAAAAAAAAAAAAAGATTCCTCTTACTATCCTATAGGCTTGGGAAGTGAAATTATCTGTCAAAGTAAAGCTATGAAGGAGGCTAGAAAGACACTGGCTAATTTACAAAATACTGAATCAAAAGTGAGGTTGTTATCACATTAATAATAAGGTCAAATAAATGCTAAATATTTACTTTTTCAATACTGGTTATTAAGGAATTCTGGTTTTATTCACAGGCCTTTTAAAGTTCTGATTGTTCAAATTAATATTTATGACCAATTATCTTGGTTTCTTCTACAGAGTTACAGCTAATCTTATCAAGGACTTGCTTAATAAAGAGGTGGTCTCCAACATCTGCAGTGTTTTTTAGGCCTTGTGGGAAATTCGCTTGTGCAAAACTGAGTAAGGAACCAACTAGTAGCAAGAATTGCTATTATTACTGTTTCATGTTTCACATTGCCAAAATTTTTAAAATATACATATGAAGTATTCATTAGCAATGTACAATTTTACTTTATATTTACCTATATTATTCTTACACTAGAGACCTTCCCCTTCAAACAAGCTTGTTTTAATTCAGTTAACTGAAACAATGGCTTAGAAATATTTATTTTGTTTCAATTACCAGCTGAATTAACAAATTAAATTATTTACTCTGCCACTTTCATATTTTAGATGAATAAAAGGTAAGATAGAATACCAGGTTCTATTCTTCCCAGGGTTTTCTCCAAGTAAGGATATAAGCCAAGAGACAAGCTCTTTTTTTCTATAAAGAAAATTTTCCTTGAGAAATATGTAGAATGAGTTATTCAGTTTCCTGCCAAATAGGAAAGATAAGAATATATATGAAGTTGCATCATGTTTGCCAAATCAGCTGGACATTTAATGAAAAGGAGTCAGGGCCTGATCCATCTCTCTCAGAAATAACTGTAAGCCTTTCTTTACATCAGCTCCAGTGAGAGTTGGATGTAGACCCATCTGCATTTTTCAGGCACAAGACCAATTTTCATTTCCTGACCTGTGTGTATTTCCATTGAGAACATTACTGTTGCACAGAACGAGGAACTATTTATCAGAAGATTACAAATATCCAACACTTTTTTTAGTTAACATTCTGCAGATAGAGTAACTTTACCCTATTCATTAAATATTTCCGTCAACATCTTCAATAATATGAATTGCCTCATTACAAAAATTGCACCCACCATATTTGCATGAATGTATTATGAGACACGTGCGCTCATGCATGCACCATAAGCCTTCATCTCTGCTGCAAGGACAAAGAAGTCTTTTAATGTACATGAATCAAGAAGTTTTACATTGCAAGCCTTTATTGACGTGACTGCAAAGAATCAAATACTGCTACTGATTATAAGCCAGATCACTGCAGGTTTCTGGAATCAGTCCCTTAGAACTTGTAATTTTTTAAAATGAATGTTGTAATTCATAAGGACTGTCTGTTTATGCATTTGTTACCCAGCCAGAGGCACGTTTCAACACCTTTACGTTTAAACGAATTCCCTTCTGAAATAGTAGAGTCTTAGGGTGTTATTGTAAGAGTAACTTCCCACCAATTCTTTGTGAACTCCTCTGAGCCCTCATAGTCTCTTTCCCACTCTCAAGATAACCAATAAAATATTTATTAAAACAGTCTGCACCACGAAGGCTCAAATTTTGTTCTTCGCTTATTACAGTAGCGTAAATAACCTAAGTAGTATATATGTATGAAAGCTATATTGTAAAACACAAACCCCATTGGGCAAGTAATATATTAGACTGTAATACTTTCTATTGCCAGTCTCATCAAGCTGATTTGGAATTTGTTGCCTGGGAAGAGTGACTCATATGTTTACTGGCCCTGATAGGTGCTGGGTATCTTCCACATTCATTAAAGTTAATGACTTCAACAGCAGACAGGGAAAACTGTATGCTGAAGTAGGTTTCCTCTTAACAGATATTCCCAAGTTATCATTTAAGAGAGTATGTAAGTGGTGTCGATTTTCTTCTGCAATCACAAAACCAGCCCACAACCAAACTGGTATCCCTTCATTGTGAAAATGACCCAATTATCTTCACAGGGACTCCTTGTTGGAGTAAGGCAAGAAAAAAAAAAATGCACTGTACACAGAGCTTTCCACATAAAAGCTCGGTTTCTTGCCATAAAACTAGTCACATCCTCACCGGAACAGAGGAATTAACATGCTGGAAACAAGCCAGTAATTTTATAGAAATATATGCCTTTAAGTAAGCTCTAAATCATTATTCTCACAATAGCTGCAGCTTTGGCAACATTTCTATCCAAAAATCCACAGCTGCTGAAATGGAGGCTTCTGACTTCATATTAGATAAATAATGAGAAATTTTAGGCAGTGGTGCCAGAGCCTGTCCTTTGATAGCAACACAGCACGCTACAGTTGTTGACCAGCTACACCCAAAAAATATGCCTTTAAATTACGCTAGTTAGCTAAAAATATTCAGGCGGGAATTTCACAGAGACTTATGCCATGACATTAGACTGTCAACCAAGATATGATGAGACTGAGACCTCACAGGCATCTGTGTATTCATATAAAACCAAGAAATTAGGAGGACTGAATCTTTAACTACAGAGAGATCTCTACTTTGATGCCTGTCCAGACACTAGATCTGCACTACTAATACGGCAAAGTCATGTACCCTGGCTTCCACCCAACAAGACAGAAGTACTGAGCCAGAGACCTCACAGAAACCTGTGCCTTAATATTAACCTGCCATGCAAAAGCTCCTGAGTTAATGGTCTTGCAATGAGTACGACATACAGCCCTCCGAAGCAGGAAAAACAAAAGATTAAAACCTCTAAAAATTAGGCAGAAGTGCAACTACAGTATTAAATCCTCATCACTTTTAATGTCTAATTTTTCAGGATCTTCCAAAGCAAAATGTAGTGGTACATTTCCACAGCTATATTGAACACAACAGTTCAATTAAAGAACTGGCCTTTTTACTTTTCAACAGGTCATAGACAAACATTTCTTGCCCTTATAGTATCATAAGATGTTGAGGTACAAACCACTGAGCAATACATCTTTCAAACACAGACTAATGTGCTGTTTGCTGGAAAGACTTCGAGGGAAATTTAAAAAGTGATTGCAACAGAATTAGTAAGCAATATGTTGACTTCTAGAAAACTGCTCAGAATAGATTTTAGTAATTTGGGATGAGCAGGTAGTCAGAAAGTTGCATGATTAATGCACTTATTAGAAATTTGTCTTAATCACTGCTCAGAATAGATTTTAGTAATTTGGGATGAGCGGGTAATCAGAAAGTTGCACGATTAATGCACTTATTAGAAATGTGTCTTAATCAACTTCAATGAAATGTTCTGCCATATGGATAACTGTTTGCTCCCTATGAGTAACTGTGTGACGGCAAATGTCAAGATACTTTAATTGTTAATGAAGTTTAGAAAAGAGATTGAGACGACTCTAGGAAACTTTTCTAGAAAATACTTAAATAACTCAATTAACTAAAATACCTTTTTTTTTTTCGACAACTACTTCAGAATTAAATATTACTAAAAATCAGGAGGTTTACAGTTCAAAATGCTTACACCAGTTTCCAAAATAGGATTTTTTCTGCTATAAGGACATTGGAGGAAGTCTGCATACAGAGGACCCAAAAACACAAAGCAAATATTTTCTGAGTGTTATTTTTCCATCCACATTGGCAAAAAAAAATCTAATTGGAGAGAAAAAAATTTCAGGAAAGCCTTTCCCTTCTTGATGTCTGAAAGGAGTTCTTCCCATTTTTACAGTGCTGGATCTTTATATTGTTCCTTATTTTCCACCTACACTCTTATCCTTTTTCATTGCTCTTTTACCTTACATAATTTCTAATTTATAGTGCTGTGATTTCTGTGTCTCATTAAAGCAAGTTAATAATCTAACACTGCCTCATTACTACAGAAGTCTAATATTCTACAGCATCAATCACTGACTTGTTTCCAGATTTCATTTAGTCAAAAAAGCTGAACAGCAGCAGCTGCTTTATCTGTCTCCTACAGTCTTTGATCCCTCACTTGGAAGGCCTAGAGAAAGTTTAAAGGGTAAGAAAAGACCTCCCCATACTGCTATGTGATAGTCCCTACTCATATTGGGCAAGATCTAAAGCCTATTAAAGTAATGGGGAATCTTTCTGTTGTCTTCTGTGGAGTTTGGTTGGGTCTAACAGGTGAAAGGCAGTCTCACTTCGATGAAAGAGTCACTGGCAACACTTCACAGCCTTGATGGTGAACAGCTGAAGAAACATATAGTTGAGTTCTTTCATAACCTGCAAGGCTAAATTTGTTGGACCAAGCCTGAAAACTGGAGTATTCTCCACTTCAGATACTGTCTCTCAATGCTTAAACAAATTAAACTGTTTCCTTCTACATGGAAACCAGACATAGCTTTGGAATGCATGTGGTGTGCACGGAATAAGCAATGGTTAACCAATCCTAATTGACAAAGTCTACAGTGACTTAAGGGTGCTTAGGAAATGTTCTTAGGTTTGAAATAGCCATAGAAAGCCTAAACAGATTTCAATCTAAAGAAAAAAATATAAAATTGTTATTTTTCTATTTACCGGAAACATTATCAAAACTTCACAACTGTGACTAAAGACACCGATGTTATCTACACAAATGACATCACTATAAAGTACTTTAATTGTTAATGAAGTTTAGAAAAGAGATTGAGATGACAGTATAGGTCATCGCTGTAAGAATTCCTGTGATGATTATATTACCAATAATTCATTACTCTACAGGTTAGATCCTGAACCACCTGTCAATCATATTCCTATGCAAATTGCTTTACTTTGCAGAGCTAACAAAGTGATGACATCAAAGCCTTTCAATGGCACTGCAGAGCTGCATAACACCAGATCCCCAGCAGGCGACTTACACGGCCAATTAAGAGCACCAAAAAGTGCCTTTTGCAAACTATTCATCAGAGACAGACAAAAAGATCATCACAATATAAAGAAACACAAATCCAATATAAGTGAAATGAGTGAGTAGCATCTTACTTCATTTGGATTTTCTGTCGTGATGTTTTTGGTTTTCAGCTTTTTCTGCAGCAGTTTGGTTTCATACTCTGGTCTAGGATGCTCCTGAAAAAGGAAAAAAAAAAACAACTAAATGTGTGATTTTGATTAAGATAAAAGAAAAAAAGAAAAAGTTCTAGTCACTTATTCACAAGCCATCGAGATGATTCAACATTACACCAACTTTCAGACTAGGGACACCACTGCCTAGAGGTATGGCATTGTGGGATACAGGGGAAAGGCATTTAAGGATTGCTTAGGGGAGGAATCAAAGGTGGGAAAGGGAGAGACCTAGGTCACTTGGGAAGGAACAACTGCAGAAAAAGAGAGGAATAAGTGGATGAAAGGGGCTGGTCCCATGTAAATAGTTTGCTGGTGTGGATGAGTATCTGACCATGAACAACTGGAGCAAGTGCAAGGGTGAGACTGAGTGTGTAAGTGCTAGTGGAGATCAAGCTGAAGTAGCTGGCAAGTAGGTGAAGTACCTGGAAGTCAGGCAGATGTGAGTCTTTAAGGGTGAAACCATGGTGGAGTTGGCTATCAGAGGGACCAGGGGAGTCCCATGTGTGTGTGTGCACGCGCCCAGGGGCAGCTACTGGGCAGACCGAATTAGCCCAGCTACTGGGGGGATCCACATTGTACATATGTGCATATATATATATATTCTCACTGTCTGACCCCCATCCTGCCTAGCCAGGGAGAGGAGCAGGACAAGGCTGTTGTGCTGTTTGTGTGCCTACTATGTGTGTCTGTGTGACCTGTGTGGTTGGCCATACATATATATGCATGTATATGGTGTACATGTGTGCTCTGTGTATGTATGTCTACTGGGAATACATGCTTAGCTTCACTACATGTAGGACCTTGGGGCATGGAGCTGTGGCTGCCTTGCCTCTCTTGGGCAATTGGATCTGGCCTAGTTTCCCCTATCAATAACATTTCAAGATTTGCTTGCAAATTATGTTTTTCTTTTCGAACTCAGAGTATAAGTTAAGCATGATAGCCCAAACTTACCAGGATTTTAAAGAGAGCAGTTTATAAAAAAAGACAAATGCCATGTATCTTCTCATTCCTGCCAAGTTCTGAATTCATTCAGAGCCTGGAATTTGGATTTGATGCCTCCCCCAAAAGGGGTATTCCTATGGCATTGGTCATACTATCCATCTTTACTATAATTACAACATGTGCTTATCAGACCAATCACAGAATTGACTTACTAATATTTTTTATTGAATCTGATGTCCATAAAGAGAATAAAATCCATTTCTAAAAAAAGATAATTAATCCTCATGGACAATAGTAGGAGGGTTGCATGGAACTTCAGTAGTCTTCCTTGAGGATACAAGCACTGTTTATTTTGTTACCCATGACGGTTTCACTGCATCAGACACCATCTTGAATGTTCTCTGTTGCACACCAGTATATAGACACAGTAAGAATCCCCATGTATTGTTTCTCCTGACCATGAGATTTTCCTAATGCATTGAACAGGTATGTGAGCACACAGTCATCTAAATAATGGCCTTAAATGAATATTTCCGTATCTTTTTTAACTCTATGAACAAGTTATATGTATGTCTGCCCTAAAAGCAGTCCCACAAATGGTACATGCATTCTCCTGCTCCCAGGGAGTCTAGTACTAACATGGAAGGCGTGAGGGAATCTTTTTTCTCTAAAGCTGAAATATGGCTGTGCCTCTGAGACTCTAGCACTATGATGCTATACCAAACAAATATAATGAAACTGCTAGCTTGACAGCTTGTTTTACACTTGTAATTACATGTATTATTCAACCTAATAAAGGCTGTTCTAAGAGAGCAAGTGTGACACTCTTTGCATCACAGAGTGCATTTACACTATTTACACCTCATAAAAATCAGCACCACAGTGAATCAAGTGCAGGAATCCCTATAGCATTTCTTGTCACAAGGATCACTATTGTTATTGCTTAGAAAGTACTATGAGCTTACGTGGAACTCTGAGCAATAATGAACCATGGGTAATTTCTGAGATTACTAAAGTTGATTAGCAGCAGAAATGGTGGTGAGCAGGATGAGGAAAGGAAAAACAAAGATACAACAATAAGTGTTTAAAGATGCTCTGGTCAATGCACATATCTTGATGTTTTGTAAGTTTTCACTAGTTTCTTGATTTGCTTTACTTCGTAGGTAAAGTTCAGAGGTCAGACAGAGGAAACATATTTTACTTAAAGGAAGAAATGATGAGGGCATCAGGCATGGATGGCTACATGAGAGGAGACAGCTTGATGAATGTAGAGAAATGAGATAAATGAAGCTGTAAGAAAATGAGATCTATGAAGCTGTAAGTAAATGAGATCTAATAACACTATGGGATCACCTGCAGACCAGAACCATCTTTCTTCCCTTTTTTCTTATTTTCTGCTAAGCAAAGCATTCTGGGACACCAGGGGCAGCTGCCAGAGGTCAGACCAACTTTTGAAAACTGGCTTGAAAGGAGACGTGGTGAGAAAATAAAATGCCAAGCAAAACATGGTAGTGTAACTTACTTTTTTGCTATTGACCGTTTCCCTTTGAGTGCATATTCTGTTCAAATTTGGTCAAATTATCTTTAGTTTTCCTAGTAAGACATTTCAATGTTCTTTTAACTGCATTTCATACAACTACATCCAGATTGGAAAATCAGTTGATCTGTCTTCACTGAATCTGCCAAGTCATCCTACCCTTGACTGAACAGACCACAATGCCTTCTGGAATTCATGCATCTATATATTCATTCTATGAATATATTGCATGAAACATTTATTTACAATACAGATTTAGAGATACTTGATCCTGATCATATATATATAGAGATGTGAAGAAACAATAATTCCATTCTGCTGTAAAGAGAGTGGGATTCAGAATCAATTCTTTGTCTGAAATGGGGAAGAGTTCTACAATAGCTAGAAATAGTTGTGATGACTTGAAGAAGGCTAAATGTCCATGTAGGGATAAGTATGAATCCCATGATGCTGGAACTTTGCCAGTACAGCTGCCAGACACTTATTGAAAACCGTGTGAGCCAAGGTACTCTGAGGCCAAATGAGTGCTCAGAGTAGAAAATGGTAATTCCCATCCTGAAAACAAAGAGCCAGATCATGAAATTTTTACTCAGACAAAACTCTTATTGACGTCAGCGGGAATTTTCCTGGAGGATGTTCTCTGGAATTTGCCTCAAACATATAACATGTGTATCCACTACACACTGCAAATTAAGGCTGTGTAGGTAATGATCCAGTTTCATACGAATAAGTAACACAAACCAGTCTCTCCTTGATTTCTCTTTGATTTAGGAAGAAAGTAATAATGGAATTTTACAAATCATGCATGACAAACACATCTGTATTGCTAAAAACCCCCATAGAATCCCAGAAACTATCCCAGATTAACAGACCAAAGGAGTTATAGGCAAAAAAAATAAGACAACCTACTGCTTCATTTTTACTCTCTAAGGGAAGTCAGAGACCTTACAAATTCATTGAATGGCCTTATCCTGATACACTGAATACAAGCAGAGCAGCAAAGCAGTGCACACTGGTAGGAAGGAAGGTTTCCGCAAAGAAGAAGTATGTCCCAGTTGCTGCTCCAAATCAAGATGCAAAGTTGGAATGAACAAAACAAAAAGCCCACTGTTCTCTGCTGCAAGAGGGTTAATTATTACCAAAAAAAAAAAGACTAAAGCCATCGGTTTCTTATGATGATGAAAGAGAAGTCTAAGGAAGAGATTGCTATTCACACCAGTGATATTTTTAGACTATCCTGTTAATGGGATGCTCATCCAAGGAAAAGTACTTTATATCTCAGCATGTACGAAGGGATCACTGGTAGATGTACACAGTCTTTTTAGACCATATCTTTTGCACAATGAATTTGATTTATGTAAAATTAAAACAAAAGCTTAAGTCATCTAACATTTTTTAAAGTTTAGGGATGTTAAAAGGCAAAAGCTGCTGTACAAGTACATAGGAACTCAGCTATCAAAGGTATTCTAAAGCAAGATAAAACTGAAGTAGTTAAAACAACCCATAAGGTACGTTATGGAAACATATTTGCCAGATTGACAGATAGATAGATCAATAGACAGACATAGAATGCCTTGGTTTGGTCCCATTGAACAAGAACAGTAGTAATGCTTCAAAGGATTGCCTGCAAAGTACATTTTGAAATAGGGTCTCAGATTTTTAAGTGCCCTTAAGTTAGGACAAAACAAACAAATGCTGCCATTGCAATGTCAAGATATCACATTTTGTGGGTAAAAGCAGAAGAATATAGCATCATTTACTTTTGCTCATTATTCAATTCAAATCCAACCTATTTAAATACTCTTATATCAGTAAGTGGAATTGTGTGAAGCCAGATGTCCCCTGAACTATGGCATTTAAAATTTTGCTTAAAATTATTTTATCTGCTGCATGATACTTCATTGCTGAGACAAATGAGCTGATAAACATGAAGAAGAAACCCAGCTGTAAAGTTGGATGATAGCCCATTAAAATTTGGCATTACCCAGCTTGCCAGTGGAGTAACTTCCAGATTACTTACCTTATTGCTCTAGATTTGGAAAAATATGACCTGGACTCCAGAAAATTTTAAATGTCTGTGCATACCTCTGTTACATTTATTGTTTTCAGTTGTCCATGGTAGTAACGAGTAGTCGCAGTCATGGACATACAAACATAGAACCCCTTCTCCAAAGAAATGTTTTTAAAGAATGTAATTTTCCCTCTTGGGTACTGTTCTCTTTTGTTGTCTGATAATGTGTAACAGTCGGAACATGTCACTGTGGAGGCAGTCTTTAGGGGAGCGCATTTATGGAAATTTTTCTCTGTCAATATTTAAGATTGAGCATACTTTGGATGGATTACAGATTTGTGGGTCTCACAAAAATAAGTAAACAGTGCAAAATCCTTTAAGTTTGATCTAATATAGCTGTTTCACAAATCATGACATTATAGTCTCAAGAGAAAACATCCTACAAATTAGTAAGGTTAAAAATCAAGTCTCCTGCAACTAAGATAAGGTATTTTTCTTCTAAGCAAGACGAAAATCATGAAAGACTGGGTCTTGAACACATCATTAATTCAAGGCTACCTATTACACATCATGCACCACAGTGATCCCAAGAAACTTAGAAGTTTAGAAAAGAAGATCACTGATGCATGAAGGAGGCTAACATTTTGTAGATTCATCCTATTACAGCTGGTCAGAGGTCATAGATTATAGCTCTATGATTGAGTGGGAAAGTGTCTCCCAAAGTTGAATGCTAAATCAAACCTACAACATAGAACTTCTATCAATGCCATGGATAAAACTACTGCAAATGTAATTAATTTCCCTGTCTTTCCCTTGCCAGAGAGATATAAGTGAATATAACGCAAGAATGTTTCTAGCATGCCAGATCTCAGTCTCCCCCATTTTAATAAGGATGCATCATAAATAGCCCAGTTTTTCCGGCACACAGGAAACTTTTTTCCAGGTAATATCATACCAGATTTTTATGAAATAGTGTTTTCTCAGCACTGGCTATTTATGATATTTCTGGAATTTTCATTTCCCTGGAGTTTTCTCCCTTTCAGCCTCTCTGCACCTGGAACCCATGGCTTACAGGCAAACTGGCTTACTAGATAAAAGCAATGGGACTTTATATAGCATTCTGAGGTGCACTTCCTAAAACATCTTAAAGCACATATATCAGAGTCAAACTAACAAAAGCTTTATAATGTCCAGAATTACCTGGTTCTGGAAGATGTATATTCTGATCAACCGCTATCTTTCCAAACCTTTCTGAAATTTTCAAGTTGAACCATGATACAGATTAGAGCATTGGCTCCTCTCTAATGTGGAGAAGATAACTTTAGCTAATCTGCACTAAAAATCTCTGTGAACATAAATATTTTTTCAGTCTTCATTAATTTGTTTTCAGCCATACCAGTGCCTCTTTTAATTGTTTCCCATAAATATCTCAATTACTGCATTTACAGCCAGGAACATTCATGGAAACAACTTATTTGAAGCAAACATGAATGTTGAATTTGTAATCAAAAGCTTTTATACTCAAGGCTTGTGTTTAATGGCCTGACTTTCACAGCAGCATGAGCTGGGCTCCCATACTCCCAGACTCAATTTCACCTTGTACACAAATTTCCGTTTCTGTCTTTACACCGACATCAGTGCATATTGCAACTGCAGGATAAAAACTCCTACCACTCATACCCTTGGCTATCCTTCAGCTGTATCCGCTGTCTGAACTGTTCACCACTCAGTTGTATGATTACCAGCATGCATGTAAGAGGAAGAACAAGATTGCATGGCTGGGATAGTAGCACCACAATTGTGTGGGGTTAAATTGGCTTATGTCGCTACGCAGCTGCAATCTATAGATGAAGTTGTGTGCTTCAGACAAGCTGATTTAATGGCTTAACCTTGCTAAAAGGTTCTTTCTGACTCTCACGTTCTTCTCTTCCCCTGCCCAATGCCCTGATTATACTATGTGGAAACTTATCTAATTGGTCCCCTCCACCACAAATACTATCCACTTTATTTCTGGAATTACTTCACAAGTTCAGTCAGTAGGTTCAGGTGATCACAGAATCACAGAATCATTATGGTTGGAAAGGACCTCCAGGGTCATCAAGTCCAACCTTTGTCCTAGCATCTC